>PITA01028346.1:0-19532 GCA_004023965.1 Spilogale gracilis
TGTCAGAGAGAGAGAGAGAGAGAGAGAGAGAGAGAGCACAAGCAGTGGGAGCTGCAGGCAGAGGGAGAAGCAGGCTCCCTGCTGAGTAAGAATCCAAGTGGGGCATGTGGTCGCAGAACCCTGGGATTATGACCAGAGCTGAAGGCAGTCTCTTTTTTTTTTTTTTTAAAGATTTTATTTATTTGACAGCGAGAAACACAGCGAGAGAGGGAACACAAGCAGGGGGAGTGAGAGAGGGAGAAGCAGACTTCCTGTCAAGCAGGGAGCCTGATGTGGGACTCGATCCTGGGTCTCCAGGATCATGACCTGAGCCAAAGGCAGTTGCCCAACCAACTGAGCCACCCAGGCGTCCCTGAAGGCAGTCTCTTAACTGACTGAGCCACACAGCTGTCTCCAAACCATGAAACTATTAATGATAGAGAATGAACTGAGGGTTGATGGAAGGATATGGATGGGAATGGGCTATGTGGGTGATAGGTATTAAGGAGGCCACTTGTTATGATGAGCACTGGGTACTGCATGGAAGTGATGAATTATTGAATTTTACTTCTGAAACCAATATTGCACTGTATGTTAAGTAAATTTTAAATAAAACTTTGAAAAGGAAAAAAGAGACATCGATGTCTGAAAACTGAAAGCAAGATATAATACAGATATGAAAAAAACAGTGAATTTGGAGCTCTTTCCTTTTTTTTTTTTTTTTTTTGTATTAGTCCATTTATATAATTTTTTTCTTTTTTTTTTTTTTATTTATTGTTAAGCTCTTTCCTTTTTATCTTCATTCATGGAGCAATTTTCTAGATCCTGACACACTGTATTAGATTTACTGTTTCCCCTTTAAATAAATTTTATTAAATTATTTTGACAAGCACACAGTAATAAAGAAAAACAGGGAGAACTATGTTTCCTTATTTTTTTAAAAAATGATATAACCCAGACTTTATTGCATAATTAGTTAATTGCCAGACATCATCCAAGCTGAAGAAATATAAGAACAAATTCCTGTTGATTTCTCACTAGACATGACCAAATAAATCCTATCTCTTTCACTAGCCTGTGGTTTTGAATTAAGACACTGAAAAGGGAGTTTGGTAAAATAGCTATTTAATGTAAAGAGAGAGAGAGACAGAGACAGAGAGAGACAGAGAGAAAGCAAAGGGAGAAATGTAGCCCATCTTCTTGATATAAACAGGGAAAGTCTAGGGTGCAGAGACAGGGTATCTTGCAACATTGTATAATGCCTTCCCATATACTATTTATTTTTTTCCTGCTCCTAGTTGTCTTACATTTATCATCTATAATTTTCACATATTTTCTGGTTTTTAGAAAATTGACACAGGAGGGAATATGTTATATGCTAATGATTAATTTTAGTGTTTATTTATATAATAATTAAGAGCAAGGACTAGAGAAATTTGCTTATTTTGAGTACCAGCAAATTCTCCTCATTTAAAAGCCTTGTCCAAGGCCTTTCTGGTGACAGAAAACATCTGATAACTCTGCCAATGAGGAGTCCTTTTCACAGGCCTTTTTAAAAAATATCATTCAGGTACCTGTGTGGCTCAGTCTGTTAAGTGTCTGACTCTTGATTTTGCCACAGATCATAATCTCATGGTTGTGAAATTGAGTCCCCTGTTAGCCTCCCTCTTTCTCTTCCCCTAGACACCCCTGCTTTCATGTGTGTGTGCTCTCTCTCAAAAAATAAATACATAAGGAGGGGCAAGATGGCAGAGAAGTAGGAGACCCCATTTCAAAGCGTACCTTGAAGTGAGCTAAATATCTACCAGAACACTGTGAATACCCATGAAATCAGCCTGAGATATAAGACTACACAGTCCTGCATATTTATGGGGATAGAAGAGTATCAGCGGAGAGGTAAAGCAGAGTGCTGGGACTGATGGCAGAGAAGAAATGGGGGGGGAAGCCACCAGAAGTGACCCATTGAAAAGTGAAACCCCAATACAAAAGTGTCCTCTGCTTGGGGACCAGCATCATATTGCAGTCTCATTAAAAGCATTCAAAAACAAAGGGTCTTAAGAGGCATTGGGGGGAAGCTGATGGCCACTGGCAGGGACATAAAACTGTGGCTCCAGGCCAGCAGTAGAAAGCTCTCCCCAGCGACCAAAGGAACCCAGCAGTGGTGGGAAAGCCCCAGAGTCCATGCTTGGGGCACCACTTGGGCTAGGTGTGTCCAACCTGCAATGGAGGTGACTGTGCAGCCTTCCACGTGGTGTGCATGACCACAGGGTCCTAGTGCACCCAGGGTCAGTATGGGCTCCAGAGAGCATCCGGACAGAAACAAGCTCACAAAGACCAATTATCACTTGTGGTTTCTGTGGCATGGGAGTGAAGGGACAAGCGGGGGCCTTGGGCACCATTCTAGCTGGCAACTGGGGTGCATATTACCTGGGAGAGGTGGCAGGGTGCAGGGGAGAATGCAGAGGGAGTCTGTGCCCCCTACATCTTTCAGAGTGGATCTGAGGATTCTGTCTGAGATAATATTCTGGGTGCTGACAGCCTACTTTTCCCTGACTTTCCAAAAAGCTGTAAAAAGCCACAGAACAAAAATCTCCTGAGAAAATCCTGAAAACCTGGTTTCCATAGAGGCACCCCCATATAGGGGCCAGGGGGACTCAGCCTAAGCAACATTGACTGAAAAACAAATCTGAACCCCCCCCCCACAGGCAAGCCAGAATAACAAGAGGGCAACTACAAATGGGTCTCCAAAAGACTCTAAACCCCCAACATTGGGAAAAAAACAACATATTAAGCTTCTGGTACTACACCAAAGCCTGTATATTTCATAGATACAGATTTTCATTTTGTATTCTTTCTAATGTCTCTTCATTTCTTATTTTTAAGTTTTTGTTTTAAATTTTAAATTCATTCTCATGATTCCTGTACTTTTTCTTTTTTAATCAACTTATTATTATAATGTAATATTTAATACAATATTCCATAATAACATTTTTTTTAGATTTTTATTTGTTTGACAGAGAGAAACACAACTAGAGAGGGAACACAAGCAGGGGGAGTGAGAGAGGGAGAAGCAGGCTTCCCACCGAGCAGGGAGCCCAATGTGGGACTCGATCCCCGGTCTCCAGGATCATGGCCTGAGCCAAAGGCAGTCGCTTAACCAACTGAGCCACCCAGGCGCCCCTCCATAATAACTTTTTATCTTGAATTTTTTTCATACACATACCAGTGTTTGTTTCTTGTTTCCTTTTTCCTTTTTCTTTTCTTTTAAATATACATATAGATATGACCTTCAAGGTATTCTCTCATTCTTACTGAATACTACCCCTATATATAAACCAGTTTTAATTTCCCTGTATCTCTAAAGAGTGGAATCCTCTAACAATAATAACAAGATAAAGCCAGGAGGAACAGAAATAATTTGCTTGCCCACAACGAGAGTTTGTACTCACCTTCCCATCCTATTCTTTCATCAGTGTTTCTGTGTATTTGTTTTTGCCTGAACCATCCAAAGGGTTGCTAGCTAAGGGCTCTCTATGGGAAGGAGGTCTGGGCACAGACACCTTGCTCTGGCCTGACTTTCTGAAAAGCTGCAAAAAGCCACAAAATAACAAATCCTCCAAAGAACAAAAGCCTGAAAGTGGAGCCCAGCCCCTAGGAAGGGGGAGGAGAGACTCTGCCCAGGTAGAAGGGACTGAAAAATAGTGTGGCAGGCCCCTCCCTCAGGAGGTAAGCCAGAAGAACAAGAGGACAACACCAAAACTGTAAAACCCCAACATCAGGGGAAAGGCAATATATTAAGTTCCTGGTACTACCCCAAAAGCTGTATGCTTTAGAGATACAACTTTTCACTTTATTTTCTTCATTAACTTTTTTCTATTTTTACTTTTAAAGTTTCCACTTTAAACTTAAAAATTCATTCTCATGGTTTTTGTTATTTTAATTTTTAACCTACTTATTATTACAATGTGATACTTAATATAACACTCCATAATAACTTTTTACCTTGAAATTTTTTCAAACATATACCTGTGTTTTCTGTTGTTATTGCTTCTTTTGCTTGTTTGTTTTTCTCTTTTTTTTTCTTTCTTCTCTTTTCCTTCCTTTCTCCTTTTTTTCTTTTAAATATACATATAGTTATAAGCTTCAAGGTAATCCTGCATCCCTATTCAATACTACTCCTATATACAAACCAGTTTTAATCTTCCTATATCTTTAGAAAGTGGACTCCTCTAACAATAATAACAAGACAAACCCAGGAGGATCTGAAATACTTTCCTTGCCCACAAGGAGGGTTTGCACTCACCTTCCCACCCTATTCTGTCACAGTTTCTGTGTAATTGTATTTGCTTTGTAATACATAAATACTGGTCTTGGGGGTCATTCAGGTTGGGCTTAGCTTTTTGATCTCTTCAACTCTCTTTTACTCTTGACGGTCTTTTTTTATACTCTGCTGTAGATTTGGAACATATAAATCCTACCATTGGGGCCCATTCTGGCCGTTTTTTTTTCTTGCTTCCTTTGTCTTCTTCTCTCTCTTTTTTCTTTCTTCTTCCTTCTCAGTGGTGACTTCTGATTGCTCGAAAACCTTCCAGTGAGCAATTCACCTGGATAGTGGTTGATATATCCAGCTATACATTCCCTCAACCACTCCTCGCCAAAATGACTCAGGTGAGAAACAACCAACAGAAGAAAAACACAGACTGCAAGTCCAGTAACAGAATTACTGGAAATAAACATAAACAATATGACAGAAATAGAATTCAGGGTAGCAATTGTCCAAGCAATGTCTAACTTAGATAAGAACTTTAGTCTCAAGATAGAAGCTCTAATGACAGAAGTGAAAGCCAAGGTTGGAAAGGCTACTAATGAGATGCAATCTAATTTAAATAAGCTAAAAGCTAGAGTAAGTGCTGCTGAAGATCGTATTAGTGATTTAGAAAACAGATGGATTAAGAAGGAGAAGCAAGAGAAGTCTTGGAACAAACAGGTAAAATCCCATGAAAATAGAATTAGGGAAATAAATGATGCCATGAAGCATTTCAATATCAGAATTATTGGAATCACTGAAGGAGTAGAGAGAGAGAGAAGCCTAGAAGATAGTTGAACAAATCATGGATGAAAATTTCCCGAAGATGGGGAATGAAACAAATGTTCATGTCCTAGAGGCAGAGAAGACACCCCCAAGATCAATGAGGACATAAAAACCTCCAGGCACATGATTATGAAATTCATGAATCATAAAATCAAAGAATATGTCTTAAGGGCAGCTAGGGGGAAGTGATCCCTTATGTATAGAGGGAGGATCAACAGAATAACTTAAGACATTTCCACAGAAACCTGGCATGCCAGAAAGGGCTGTCAAGACATATTCAGGAAATTAAATAAAAAAATATGCAACCAAGGATAATGTAACCAGCAAGGTTGACTTTCAGAGTGGAAGGACAGATAAACAGCTTCCAGGACCTCCAAGGTCTAAAAGATTATGCAACCACCAAGCCAGCACTACAAGAAACATTAAGAGGGGATTTATAAAAGAGAAACGAATCCAAGAGTGACACAGAACAGAAATTTACAGAGGTGATCTATAGAAACATGAACTTCACAGGCAACATAATGCCAATAAAAACATATATATCATTAATTACTCTCAATGTGAGTGGCCTAAATGCTCCAATAAAAAGGCACAGTGTTGCAGACTGGATAAACCGACAGGACCCACCCATATGCTGTTTACAAGAGACACATTTTGAATCTAAAGAAACTTCCAGATTGAAAGTGAGGAGAAGGATGACCATATTTCTTGCCAATAGACTTCAAAAGAAAGCCGGGGTAATGATTCTAATATCAGACAAATGGGATTTTAATCTAAAGACTATAGTCAGAGACACAGAAGGACACTACATCATTCCAAAAGGGTCTATACACCAAGAAGATCGACAAATTATAAATATTTATGCCCCCAACATGGGAGCAGCCAACTACATAAGCTAACTGTTAAGCAAAATAAAGAGTCATATTGATCCAAAAACATTAATTTTAGGAGATTTTTTAAAAGATTTTATTTATTTATTTGACAGAGAGAAACACAGCTAGAGAGGGAACACAAGCAGGGGGAGTGAGAGAAGGAGAAGCAGGCTTCCCGCAGAGTAGGGAGGCTGATGGGGGGCTCGAACCCGGGTCTCCCGGATCATGACCTGAGCCAAAGGCAGTTCGTTAACAAACTGAGCCATCTAGGTGCCCCAGTTTTAGGAGATCTTAGGACACCATTCTCAACAATGAACACATCATGTAAACAGAAAATCAACAAAGAACAAGAGCTTTGAATGATACATGGGACCAGAAGGATCTCATAGATATATTCAGAACATTCCACCCTAAAACAGCAGAATACTCATTCTTCTCGAGTGCACATGGAACGTTCTCCAGAATAGACCACATACTAGGTCACAAATCAGGGCTCAACCGATACCAGAAGATAGAAATTATTCCCTGCATATTCTCTGACCATAATGCCATGAAACTGGAACTCAACCACCATAAAAAGTTCAGGAGAAAATCAAACACTTGGAAGCTAAAGAATATCCTGCTCAAGCATCTGTGGATCAACCAAGAAATCAAAGAAGAACTGAAACACTTCATGGAAACCAGTGAGAATGAAGATACATTGATCCAAAACCTATGGGATATAGCAAAGGCAGTCCTAAGGGGGAAATACATATCCATCCAAGCCTCACCTCCCAAAATTGAAATATCCCGAATATAACAACTCTCATTACACCTTAACGAACTGGGAAATCAACAAGAAATTAAACCAACCCCACACACAATACAGGAATTAATTAAGATTAGAGCAGAGATCAATGAATCAAAAACTAGAGATACAGTAAAACACATCAATGAATCAGAAACTAGAGATACATTAGAACACATCAATGAAACTAGAAGCCGGTTCTTTGAAAGAATTAATAAGATTGATAAACCATTGGCCAAACTAATCCAAAAGAAAAGGGAGAAGACCCATATTAATAAAATTATGAATGAAAGGGGAGAGATCATGACTAACACCAAGGAAATAGAAACAATCATCAGAAATTACTATCAACAATTATGAGCCAATAAGTTTAACAACCTAGATGATATGGATACATTCCTGGAAACCTATAAACTTCCAAGAGTGAAACAGGAAGAAATTCACAATCTGAATAGACCTATAGCTAGTAACTAGATTGAAGCAGTGATCAAAAGCTCCCGAAAAGCAAGAGCCCAGGACGTGACAGATTCCCTGGGGGATTCTATCAAACATAAAGAGAAGAAATAAAACCTATTATCCTGCAACTGTTTCAAAAAATAGAAACAGAAGGAAAGCTTCCAGACTCTTTCTATGAAGCCAGAATTACTCTAATTCCCAAACCAGACAAAGACCCCATCAAAAAGGAAAACTTCAGACCAATATCTCTGATGAATATGGATGCCAAGATTCTTAACAAGATCCTTGCTAACAGGATCCAATAATACATTAAAAAGATTATCCACCATGACCAGGTGGGATTTATCCCAGGGATGCAAGGAGGGTTCAACATGTGCAAATCAATCAACGTGATAGAACAAATCAATAAGTGAAGAGAGAAGAACCACATGGTATTCTCAATGGATGCAGAAAAGGCATTTGACACAATACAACATCCATTCCGGATTAAAACTCTGAAATGTATAGCGATAGAGGGAACATTCCTCAACCTCATAAAATCTATCTATGAAAAATGAATAGCAAATATCATTCTCAATGGGGAAAAACTGACAGCCTTCCCTCTGAGATCAGGAAGAAGACAAGGATGCCCACTCTCACCACTACTGTTCAACATAGTGTTGGAAGTCCTAGCAACAGCAATCAGACAACAGAAAGTAATAAAAGGTATTCAGCTTGTGAAAGAAGAAGTCAAACTCTCTCTCTTTGCAGATTACATGATACTCTAAGTGGCAAATCCAAAAGACTCTACCCCCAAACTACTAGAACTCATACAGCAATTTGGTAATTTGGCAGGATACAAAAGAAATGCACAGAAATCAGTTGCATTTTTATACACTAACAATGAAAATATGGAAAGGGAAATCAGATAATCGATTCTGTTTACTATAGCACCAAAAACCATAAGATACTTAAGAATAAACCTAACCAAAGAAGTTAAGGATTTGTACTCGAAGAACTACAGAACATTCATAAAAGAAATTGAGGAAAGCACGAAAAGATGGAAGAGAATTCCATGTTCATGGCTTGGAAGAATAAACATTGTTAAAATCTCTATACTGCCCAGAGTAATCTATACTTTCAATGCCATTGTGATCAAAATTCCACCAACATTTTTCAAAGTGTTGGAACAAACAATCCTAAAATCTATATGGAACCAAACAAGACACTGAATCACTAAGGAATTGTTGAAGAAGAAAAACAAAGCTGAGGGCATCACCTTACCTGACTTCAGGCTTTATTACAAAGCTGTGATTACCAAGACAGCATGGTACTGGCACTAAAAGAGACAAATAGACCAATGGAACAGAGTAGAGAGTCCAGATGTGGACCCAAAAATGTATGGTCAAATCATCTTCAACAAAGCAGGAACAAATATCCAGTGGAAAAAAGACAGTCTCTTCAATAAATGGTGCTGGGAAAAATTGGACAGCTACATATAGAAGAATGAAACTAGACCATTCTCTTATACCACACACAAAGGCAAACTCGAAATGGATGAGAGACCTCAATGTGAGGGAAGAATCCATCAAAATCCTGGAAGAGGACATAGGCATTAACCTCTTTGACATCGGCTGCAGCAACTTCTTTCAAGACACATCTCCAAAGGCAAAGGAAACAAAGGCGAAAATGAACTTTTGGGACTTCAGCAAAATAAAAATCTGCACAGCAATGGAAACAGTCAACAAACAAAGACGCAACTGACTGAATGGGAGAAGATATTTGCAAATGACACTACAGACAAAGGGCTGATATCCATGACCCATAAAAACTACTCAAACTCAACATCCAAAATGAAGATGAACACATCAAAAAATGGGCAGGAGACATGAAGAGGCACTTCTCCATAGAAGGCACACAAACGGTTACCAGAGACATAAAAAAATGTTCATCACCAATAGCTATCAGGGAAATTCAAATCAAAACCACACTGAGATACTACCTTACAGCAGTCAGAATGGCCAAAATTAACAAGTCAGGTAACAACAAGTGCCGGAGAGGCTGAGGAGAAAGGAGAGCCCTCTTACACTGTTGGTTTGAATGCAAGTTGGTGCAGCTGCTTTGGAAAACAGTGTGGAGATTCCTTAAAAAAATAAAAATAGAACTACCCTATGACCCTGCAATGCAATACTGGGTATTTACCCTAAAGATTCAGATGTGGTGAAAAGAAGGGCCATATGTACCCCAATGTTCATTGCAGCAATGGCCAGAATTGCCAAACCGTGGAAAGAGCCAAGGTGTCCTTCAACAGATGAATAGGTAAAGATGTGTTACATATATACAATGGAATATTATGCCTCCATCAGAAAGGATGAATATCCAACTTTTGTAGCAACATGGACTGGATTGGAAGAGATTATGCTGAGTGAAATAATCCAAGTAGAGAAAGTTAAGTATCACATGGTTTCACTTACTTGTGGTACATAAGGGGTAGTATAGAGGACAGGAAATGGGAAGTAGTGTAATTCTGGGAAAGAAATGAAACATGAGAGACTTTGGACTCAGAAACATACTGAGGGTCTTGGAGGGAAGTGGGTGGGGGTATGGGAGAGCCTGGTGGTGATTACTGAGTGCACATGTTGCATGGAGCTCTGAGTGTGGGGCATAAAGAATGAGTCTTGGAGCACTGAAAAAATAAAATAAAATTTTAAAAAAGAATATTTGTATCAACCAGGAAATCAAAGAAGAACTTAAACATTTCATGGAAACCAATGAGAATGAAGATATATTGATCCAAAACCTATGGGACATGGTAAACACAGTCCTAAGGGGAAAATTGAAAGATCAGGAATACCCCAACTCCCTTTACACCTTAAAGAACTGGAACATCAGCAACAATTTAAGCCAATCCCACACACTAGATGGGAAACAATTAAGATCAACGAATTAGAAGCTAGAGATATAGTACAACGCATCAACAAAACTAAAAGCTGGTTCTTTGAAATAATCAATAAAGTTGATAAACCATTGGCCAAAACAACCCAAATGAAAAGGGAGAGGAACATTTAATAAAATTATGAGTGAAAGGTGAGATATCATGTATAACTCAAAGGAAATAGAAGCTATCATCAGAAATTACTATCAACAGTTATATGCCAATAAATTAAACAACCTAGAAGATATGGATGCATTCGTGGAAACTTAGAAACTTACAAGACTGAAACAAAGAAATTGACAATCTGAATAGATCAATATCTAGTTACGAGATTTATGCAGTGACCAAAAAACAAGAGCCCAGGACCTGACGGATTCCCTGGGGATTTCTACCAAACATTCAATGAAGAAATAGTACCTATTCTTCTGAAGCTGTTTCAAAAAATAGAAACAGAAGAAAAACTTCCAGACTCTTTCTATGAAGTCAGCATTACTGTAATCTCCAAACCAGATAAATATCCCATCAAAAAGGAGAATTTCAGACCAATATCCCTGATGAATATGGATGCCAAGATTCTCAACAAGATCCTAGATAATAAGATCCAAAGGTACATTAAAAATATTATTCACCACATCCAGGTGGGATTTATCCCTGTGATGCAAGGGTGATTCAACATGTGCAAATCAATCCATGTGATTGAACAAATCAAAAACAGAAGAGAGAAGAACCAGATGGTCCTCTTAATCGATCCAGTAGAAACATTTGACAAAATACAGCATTCGTTCCTCATTAAAACTCTTCAAAGTATAGGGATAGAGGGAACATTCCTCAACCTAATTAAATCTATCTACAAAAAACCCACATCAAATATCATTCAAGGGTAAAAACTGACAGCCTTCCAATTGAGATCAAGAACAAGACAAGAATGCCCACTCTCACCACTATTGTTCAACATAGTAGTAAAAGTTCTAGCAACAGCAATCAGAAAACAACAACAACAACAACAACAACAACAACAACAACAACTAAATGGTATTCAAATTGGGAAAGAAGTATTCAAACTCTCTCTCTTCACACATGACATGATACTTTATATGGAAAACCCAAAAGACTCTACCTCCAAACTACTAGGCCTCAAACAACAATTCAGTAATGTTTCAGGATACAAAATAAAAACATGGAAATCAGTTGTGTTCGTATACACTAACAATGAAAATAGAGAAAGGGAAGTCAGAGAATAGATTCCATTTACTATAGCACCAAAAATCAAAAGATAACTAAGAATAAACCTAACCAAAAAAGTTAAGAAACTGTACTTGAGGAACTACAGAACACTCATGAAATAAATTAAGAAGACACTAAAAGATGGAAAGGTATTCCACGCTCATGGATTGAAAGAATAAACTTTGTTAAAATGTCTATACTGCCCATAGCAATGTATACTTCCAATGCCATCCCATTACAAAGTTGTAATCACCAAGATAACATGATACTGGCAAAAAACAGACACATAGACCAATGGAACAGAGTAGAAAGTCCATATATGGACCTACAACTCTATGGTCAAATAATCTTTGACAAAGCAGGAAAAAAATTCCATTGGAAAAAAGACAGTCTCTTCAATAAATGGAGCTGGAAAAACTGGACAGTTATGTGTGGAAGAATGAAACTCGACCATTACCTTATGCCACACACAAAGATAACCTCGAAATGGATGAAAGACCTCAACGTGAGGCAGCAATCTATCAAAATCCTAGAGGATAACATAGGCAGTAACCTCTTTGACATTGGCCATAGCAACTTCTTTCAAGAGAGGTCTCCAAAGGCAAAGGAAACAAAAGTGAAAGTGAACTTTCACTACCAGAGACATGAAAAAATGTTCATCATCACTAGCTATCAGGGAAATTCAAATCAAAACCACATTGGGATACCACCTTACACCAATTAGAATGGCCAAAATTAACAGGATAGGAAATAAGAAGTGCTGGAGAGGCTGTGGAGAAAGGGGAAGCCTCTTCCACTGTTGTTTGGTATGCAAGTTGGAGCAACCGCTTTGGAAAACAGTGAGGAGATTCCTTAAAAAAATTAAAAATAGAGCTACCATATTACCCTGCCATTGAACTACTGGGTATTTACCCCAAAGATACAGATTTAGTGAAAAGAAGGGCTGTGTGTATCCTAATGTTCATTGTAGCAATGGCCACAATCACCAAACTGTGGCAAGAGCCAAGGTGCCCTTCAACATGTGAATGGATAAAGAAGATATGGTACATATGTACAAAGATATGTTATGCCTCCATCAGAAAGGATGAATACCCAATTTTTGTGGCAAGATGGACTGGATTGGAGGAGATTATGCTGAGTGAAACGAGCCAAGCAGAGAAAGCCAAGTATCATAGAGTTTCACTTACTTGTGGGGCATTAGGAGTAAAATGGAGGACAGTAGGGGAAGGAAAGGAAATGGGAAGTGGGTAAATCGGGGAAGCAGATGAAACATGAGAGACTTTGGAATCAGAAGCAAACTGAGGGTCTTGTAGGGGAGAGTGTGGGGTGATGGATGAGCATGGTGGTGGGTATTGAGGGCACGTATTGCATGGAGCACTGGGTGTGGGACAATGTATCTTGGAACACTGAAAAAATAAAACAGAATAAAAATAAATATAAAAAAGAAAAGAAAACATTAAAATACCTGCACCAGAAAAAAAAGGACATAAAAGTAAATATCTTTTTTTCTGTTTTCTTTAATTGTGTTTTCATCTTATTTTCTTTTTTATTAATCAGATATTGACTTGAGTTTACAGATGTTTAAAATCCTGTTTTCCTCTCATTTTCTTCCTTTCTTTCCTTCCATTTTTCCCCAAGTATGTATAGCTCAGTTTCAATCAGTATTTCAGAACAGGAAAAATAGTTTTCGGGGGAAGAAGATGGCAGAAGGCCAGGTGACCGCATTTCAGGGAGTTCCCTGAAGTGAGCTCAATTCCAGAAAAAAAAAAAAAAACAAACACTACAGGACCACTGTGAACACCCATGAAATCAGCCTGAAATGTGATATTTCACACTTCTGGATCACCACGGGAGACAAAGACCATCGACAAAAAGGTAGAAACAAGTGAGAGCGACCGGAGGCTTATCCCCAGAGACAGGGGTGTGGAGGAGGAAGCCCGCAGAGCTGAACCATTGAAAGCAAATACCCCAACACGAAAGTGCTCTGTGTGTGGGGAATAACAGCAGATTACGGTCCTGATTCGGGGTGAGACAGAACCGGGAACACAGCAGAGCCTGGGGCAAGGCAAGGAGACTGTTTTTTTGCCGCCGCCGCCACTGCCGCTGGAGTGGGGAGACTTGTTTTGCCGCCACCACCGCCGGAGCGGGGAGATGGGGACCCGCAGGGACAGAGAGTGCCCTGAGAGGTGAAAAATCAGTTTTTCCTCCTCGGCAGCAGGGAGACGGGAATCTGCAGGGAGAGGTAGTGCCCCGTAGCTCCAGGGAACTTAGAGGGGCTGGGGTGCAGAGTCTATCCCCCCACTGCTTAAGCCAGAGAAGCAGGGCTTCACGGCACGGGGGATCTCAGTGAGAGCGGCGGGTGAGGATTCTATTTATCCACCGCTGCCTTTCTCTCCCGCTTCTCTCCACCTCGTGGGCCAGGAGCAGACCCCCCAGGGAAAGCGATTTTACAGTCTTGTGGGAGACCAGAGGGGCCGCAGGTCCCGGGGCACAAACAAGGTCGCGCAATCCAAAAGGAGTTGTGGTTTTGAGGTGCGGGAGTGAAGCAAAATGGGGGCATTGTCAGAAATCAATCTGGCATCTGTGCCTGCCCGGCTGTGATAGGCTGCCAACCGGGAGGTGGGAAAGAGCCGCTCTCTATGTAGAGGCTCTCTCTGGGAAGGAGATCTGGGCGCAGACATCTTGCTCCGACCTGACTTCCTCAGCAGCTGAAAAAGCACATAAAAGAACAACGCTCTGCCACCAGAGAATTGTAATCTGACAACCTGGTGACCAGTGAGACCAGCCTCTAGCAAGGGGTGGAGAGAAGCAACCCACGTAGAAGGACTGAAACAGTGCTGCAGGCCCTGCCCCCAGAAAGCAAGCCAGAAGCTCAGAAGGACAACGCTCAAACTGCAAAACCCCAATTCAGGGGAAAGGCAATTTATTAAACTCCTGGCACTGACTACAAGTACCAAAAGCCCTACACCTTATTGATAGTTTTCCACCTTATTTACTTTTTTAAACTTTTTTCTATTTTTACTTTTAAAGATTCAATTTTAAGCTTAAAAATACATTCCCATGGTTTTATTTCTTTCAATTTTTAGCCACGTTTTTACCACAACGTGATACTCAATACAACAACCCATAACATTTTTTTTACCTTGAATTTTTTTCAAACACACTCCTGTATTTTCTGCTCTTGTTGTTGCCTCTTGTTTCCCTGTTTACTTTCTGTTTTTCCCTTTCTTCTCTCCTCTTTCCTTTATTCTCTCTTTTACATATACATGTAGTTATAAGCTTCAAGTCAATCCCACACCCCTATTCAACAGTACCCCTATATACAACCAGTTCTAATCTCCCTATATCTTTAGAAAGTGGGCTCTTCCAACAATAATAACAAGACAAACTCGGGAGCATCTGAAACGCATTCCTTACCCACAAGGAGTGTCTGCCCTCACCTTCCCACTCTAGATTGTCAGTGTGTCCGTGTAATTGTCTTTGCTTTTGTATTATATAAATACTGGTCTTGTGGGTCATATAGGTTGGTCTTTGCTTTTTTATCTCTTCATTTACCCTTGATAACCCTTTTCTTTACCCTGTAACAGTTTTGTACTATATAAATCCTACCACCGGGCGCCACTCTGGCAGGGGTTTCTTTTCTTGCTTCCTCTCTTCCATTTTCTGCTTTCTTTCTCCTCCATTTTTGGTGGTGAATTCTGGTTGCTCCAAAACATTCCAACGACCAATCCACCTAGATTGTAGCTGATGTATTTAGCCATACACCCTCTCAAACACTCCTAGCCACAATGACTCGGAGAAGGAACATCCAACAGAAGAAGAACCCTGAGACTGCAACCTCGGTCACAGAATTAATGGAAATGAACATAAACAATATGACAGAAATGGAATTCAGGGCAGCAATCATCCAAGCAATGGCTAATTTAGAAAAGAACATTAGTCTCAAAGTAGAAGCCATAGCAACAGAAGTGAAAGCTGAGGTTATAAAGGCTATAGATGAGATGCAATTTAATTTAAATATGCTAACAGCCAGAGTACGTGAAGCTGAAATTGTATAAGTGATTTAGAGCACAGATGGATTAAGAAGGAGGAGCAAGAGAAGTCTTGGAGAAAACAGCTAACATCCCAGGAAAACAGAATAAGGGAAATAAATGATGCCATGAAACGCTCCATTATCAGAATTATTGAAATCCCTGAAGGAGTTGAGAGAGAGAGAAGCCTAGGAGATATTCTTGAACAAATCATGGATGAAAATTTTCCAAATCTGGGGAATGAAACAAATGTTCATGTCCTAGAGGCAGA
The DNA here is from genome assembly GCA_004023965.1 of Spilogale gracilis. NCBI lineage: Eukaryota > Metazoa > Chordata > Mammalia > Carnivora > Mephitidae > Spilogale > Spilogale gracilis. The sequence goes on from PITA01028346.1 coordinate 15,627, forward strand.
GAGGACACTCCCCCAAGATCAATGAGGCCATAAAAACCTCCAGACACATAATAGTAAAATTCTTGAATCATAAAAACAAAGAATATGTCTTAAGGGCAGCTATGAGAAAGCGATCCCTTAACTATAGAGGGAGGACCATCAGAATAACGTCAGACCTTTCCACAGAAACCTGGCAAGCCAGAAAGGGCTGGGAAGACATATTCAGGAAATTACATGACAAAAATATGCAACCAAGGATAATGTATCCAGCAAGGTTGACTTTCAAAATGGAAGGAGAAATAAAGAGCTTCCAAGACCACCAAGGTCTAAAAGATTATGCAACCTCCAAGCCAGCACTACAGGAAATGCTAAGAGGGGTTCTATAGAGGAGAAATGAACCCAAGAGCGACACAAAACAGAAATTTACAGAGGTAATCTATAGAAATTTGAACTCCATAGACAACATGATGTCAATACAAACGTATCTATCAATAATCATTCTCAATGTGAATGGCCTAAATGCTCCAATAAAAAGACACAGGGTTGCAGGCTGCATAAAACGACAGGACCCATCCATATGCTGTTTACAAGAGACTCATCTTGATTTTAAAGACACTTCCAGATTGAAAGTGAGGAGAAGGATGACCACCTTTCATGCCAATGGACCCTAAAAGAAAGCCTGGGTAGAGATTCTCATATCAGACAAATTGGATTTTAGTCTAAAGACTGTAGTCAGAGACACAGAAGGACGCTACATCATTCTTAAAGGGTCTACACATCAAGAAGATCTAACAATTGTAAATATTCATGCCCCCACCATGAGAGCAGCCAACTACATAAGCCAACTGTTAAACAAAATAAAGAATCATATTGATGCAAATACATTAATTGTAGGAGATCTTAACACACCACTCTCAGCAATGGACAGGCCATCTAAACAGAAAATCAACAAAGAATCAAGAGCCTTGAATGACACATTGGACCAGACGGATCTCATAGATATATTCAGAACATTCCACCCTAAACCACCAGAATACTCATTCTTCTCGAGTGCACATGGAACTTTCTCCAGAATAGACCACATACTAAGTCACAAATCAGGGCTCAACCGATACCAGAAGATTGAAATTATTCCCTGCATATTCTCTGACCACAATGCCATGAAACTGGAACTCAACCACCATAAAAAGATCAGGAGAAAATCAAACACTTGGAAGCTAACGACGATCCTGCTCAAGAATACGTGGATCAACCAAGAAATCAAAGAACTGAAACACTTCATGGAAACCAATGAGAATGAAGATACATCGATCCAAAACCTATGGGATATATCAAAGGCAGTGCTAAGGGGGAACTTCATAGCCATCCAAGCCTCACTCAAAAAAATTGAAAAATCCCCAATACACCAACTCTCATTACACCTTAAAGAACTGGAAAATCAACAAAAAATTAAACCAACCCCCACCACAAGGTGGGAAATAATAAGGATTAGAGCAGAGATGAATGAATCAGAAACTAGAGATACAGTAGAACGCATCAATGAAACTAGAAGCCGGTTCTTTGAAAGAATCAATAATATTGATAAACCATTGGCCAAACTAATCCAAAAGAAAAGGGAGAAAACCCAAATTAATAAAATCATGAATGAAAGGGGAGAGATCATGACTAACACCAAGGAAATAGAAACAATCATCAAAAATCACTATCAACAATTATATGTCAATATGTTTAACAACCTAGAAGAGATAGATACATTCCTAGAAACCTATAAACTTCCAATACTGAAACAGGAAGACATGACAATTTGAATAGACCTATATCTAGTAATGCGATTGAAGCAGTGATCAAAAACCTCCCCAAAAACAAGAGTCCAGGCCCAGACGGATTTCCTGGGGAAGTCTACCAAACATTCAAAGAAGAAATAACACCTATTCTCCTGAAGCTCTTTCAAAAAATAGAAATGGAAGGAAAACTTCCAGACTCTTTCTATGAAGCCAGCATCACTCTAATACCCAAACCAGACAAAGACCCCATCAAAAAGGAGAACTTCAGACCAATATCGCTGATGAATACAGATGCCAGGATTCTCAACAAGATCCTTGCTAACAGAATCCAACAATACATTAGAAAGATTATCCACCATGACCAGGTGGGTTTTATCCCAGGGATGAAAGGGTGGTTCAACACTCGCAAAACAATCAACGTGATAGAACAAATCCATAAGAGAAGAGAGAAAAATCACATGGTACTCTCAATTGATGCGGAAAAGGCATTTGACAAAATAGAGCATCGGTTCCTGATCAATACTCTTCAAAGTATAGGGATAGAGGGAACATTTCTCAACCTCATAAAATCTATCTATGAAAAACCCACAGCAAATATCATCCTCAAAGGGTAAAACTGAGAGCCTTTCCTCTGAGATCAGGAACAAGGAAAGGATGCCCACTCTCACCATTACTGTTCAACATAGTGTTAGAAGTCCTAGCAACAGCAATCAGGCAACAGAAAGAAATAAAAGGTATCCAGCTTGGCAAAGAGGAAGTCAAACTCTCTCTCTTTGCAGATGACATGATACTCTATGTGGAAAACCCAAAAGACTCTACCCCCAAACTACTAGAACTCATACAACAGTTCAGTAATGTGGCAGGATACAAAATCAATGCACAGAAACCAGTTGCATTCTTCTACACTAACAACAAAAAAATAGAAAGGGAAATCAGAGAATCAATTCCGTTTACTATAGCAACAAAAAGTATAAGATACTTAGGAGTAAACCTAACCAAAGAAGTCAAGGATCTGTACTCGAGGAACTACAGAACACTCATGAAAGAAATTGAAGAAGATAAAAAAAGATGAAAGAGCATTCCATCCTCATGGATTGGAAGAATAAACTTTGTCAAAATGTCTATACTGCCCAGAGCAATCTATACTTTCAATGCCATTCTGATCAAAATTCCACCAACATTCTTCAAAACATTGGAACAAACAATCCTAAAATTTATATAGAACCAAAAAAGACCCCGAATCGCTAAGGAATTGCTGAAGAAGAAAAACAAAGCTGGGGGCGTCTCATTACCTGACTTCAGGCTTTATTACAAAGCTTTGATTACCAAGACAGCATGGTACTGGCACAAAAACAGAGAGACCAATAGACCAATGGAACAGAGTGACGAGCCCACATATAGACCCACAAATCTATGGTCAAATCATCTTTGACAAAGCAGGAAAAAATATCCAGTGGAAAAAAAGACAGTCTCTTCAATAAATGGTGCTGGGAAAATTGGACAGCTACGTATAGAAGAATAAAACTAGACCATTCTCTTACACCACACACAAAGGCAAACTCGAAAGGGATGAAAGACCTCAACGTGAGGCAGAAATCCATCAAAATCCTGGAAGAGAACATAGGCAGTAATCTCTTTGACATCGGCCACAACAACTTCTTTCAAGACACGTCTCCAAAGGCAAAGGAGACAAAAGTGAAAATGTACTTCTGGGACTTCATCAAAATAAAAAGCTTCTGTACAGCAAAGGAAACAGTCAACAAAACAAAGTGGCAACCCACAGAATGGGAGAAGATATTTGCAAATGGCACTACAGACAAAGGGGTGGTATCCAAGATCTATAAAGAACTACTCAAACTCAACACCCAAAAAGAAGATAAGGACATCAAAAAATTGGCAAGAGGCATGAAGAGGCCCTTCTCCATAGAAGATATACAAATGGCTAACAGACACATGAAAAAATGTTCAGCGTCACTAGCTATCCGGGAAATTCAAATCAAAACCACACTGAGATACCACCTTACACCAGTCAGAATGGCCAAAATTAACATGACAGGAAGCAACAAGTGTTGGAGAGGCTACGGATAAAGGGAAACCCTCTTACACTTTTGGTGGGGATGTAAACTGGTGCCACCACTTTGGA
>PITA01028347.1:0-19529 GCA_004023965.1 Spilogale gracilis
GAGGCAGAAGGATCAGCAGGCCTGGATCCCTAGCAGCCCGGGGCCTCAACCTCACAGGCCTTTTCTCCCCCAGAAAGGGCACTACCGTGTACCCAGGACAGAGCCGGAGACGCAGGAGTTGCTCTGAAAGCCTCCTCCCTCCCAGCACGCAAGTCCATCACCAGGTCCCAGAGGGCTGTGCTCTAGACCCCCAGCCCCCAGGCTGGCCCAGCCCAGCTCTGGCGAGAGAGCATAGCCACCCCCACCCAGGGCCCCAGCCTCCTCTCAGGGTCCACGTTACCGCTGCTGCACCTTGCAGCCAGAGGGCTCTTATGAAAAACCAGGCTGATCATGTGCCCATCCAGCCACTAAACCCTCTCCTGGCTTCCTCTGTTTCTGCTCTAAGAACACTCGCTTGGTACATGGCCTGTGCTCCGCGCGCCCCTTCTCCTGCCCCGTCAGTGTTCCGGAGCCTCCACCTTCAACAGCCATGTTTGTTCTCACCCCAGGACCTTTGCACATGCTGCCCCTCAGGCCAGATCACTCCTCCCACCTTCACTCAGCCATCTCCTGTCCATCCTCGGGAATATCTGCTCAGAGAGGCTGTCCCTGGCCCCCGGCGAAATGCTCTGCCGGCACCTGTGTGCACTCCAGGCTCAGAGCAGGCCCACGGCCTTCCCTCTCTCAGCCAGTGAATGAATGAGTGAGCAAATGAAGGCACACCACACACATATGCACACATCTGTATGGGAACATGGGAGAAACACGGGCTGGAGAGTCCCCAGACCTGGGCTCCAGCCTCCACCTTCCTGTTGAGTCACTGTGGTTCTCTGCATGGCCTTTTGTGTCCCAAGCCTCAAGGTCCCCAGGGGACCCAGAGGTATGTGGGGCCAGCAGACCCCTAAGGGCCTCCCCACTGGTAGCGATGCGCCCAGTAGCGATGCTAACACACCTGGACACAGGCACCCAGGCGGCGGGAGCACAGCAGTGGCCATAGGGAAGAGGCACGGGGGAATGGCGGGCGAGGACACATCTTAGTGAGGAGAGCCACTGACCCCGTGAGCGGAGCACCGCTCGACACCCCCACTGTACAGATGAGGAAACCGAGTCTTGCTCTCCAGCCCAGGCCCCTCTGCCCCTCTGGCCCCCCCTGGGCTACAGGAGTCCAGAGACAAGCACGCAGGAAGGTGGGGTCAAATGTCACACCGATCCAGGACAGGGGTGGGAACGAAGGGAGGACTCTGCCGGCCAGTGTGGAGAAGAGGACCAAAGATATCTAGGCAGCGAGAAGTGAGTCACGGGAGCCAAGGTTTGCCTGCAGGTGAGGGGGCGCGTGTGACCCCGGTAAGTCGTGTGTCAGGGCCCTGGGATCCGGTGACAGCTGACGGCCCTGAGCGTCCCAGGAGACAGTCTGTGCTCGTTTCCTCCTGTCGAAGGCTGAGGTGAAGGCTCCAAGACAGTGGGCCATGTGATGGAAGAGGTCACCGGTCCCTGCCCAACCCATGTGGTCACTGTGTGAACACGCCGAGAGGTGTCTGTGACAGCGGCTAATGTCTGTGTCGTCATGAAAGCAGCAGGTGCCGAACGCTGACGGGTCTCGCTGGGAGCCCGCCTCGCGCTGCGCTCTATGCCAGGCCGGCCAGGCCACGCTCCACCCGCCCCCCACCCCGGACTGTCACGGGAAGACCACCACGTCTGCCTTACAGATGGGGAAACTGGGGCTCGGAGAGACTGGGGGCTCGCCCACGCCACATGGCCAGCCTGGCCATGCTCCCCTCCTGTCCATCTCACCGCACCCCTGCGTGGAATATTAGGGTAAACACAGATATGTTCCGGCGTAGTCCAGGTTCATAAGAAACAGGGTCACAGCTGGATGGAGCAGAGGCCCTTCACGCTGTCCCCGACGCCGGCACGCAGTGAGCTGGGTCCCAGACGGCAGGCCTCGCTGTGCTCTGAAGCCACCAACGTTTGTGACAGCCGCGAGCCAAGCCCCATGCCGGGAGCTCTCAGTGCATGATCTCCTCCCGCCCAGTCACCGCCAATGCGGTGGCGGCCAGCCGCAGCCCGTCACCACCACCCCAGTGTCAAAAGTCCTCCCACAACCTAAAAGTCTGGCCCAAGTTTGGGGCCAAGTTTCTTTGGGTAGAAAAGGTGATGTGCCCCATCCTACACCCCCAAACAGGAAAGGCCTAGAAGGGAGGGAAATGCCCAGAGGTCCACAGGGGTGGCCGGAGCATGTGGCAGCCAAGGAGGACTTGAGTGCATCTTCATGAGAGTCAGAACTCGACTGTTGTTCTATAGTGAGCATCTATGATTACTATGATGACCACAGGAAATGAGGCATTTTTTTGAACTGTCCATCGCGGGAGGAGGTAAGATGTCCAGTTCATGCGCCACAGCGGCCCGTCTGTGGGTCGGCTCCTCTTGTTCCCCACGATGGCTGGCTTTCCCCATAATTCCCACCAACTCCATGCCTCCCAGGGTTACAAGGCTGGGATATCACGGAGATGACCTGCCACCTCGGGAATCAGCCAGCAGCAGCCCCAGAGCGAGCCACCTCCCCAAACCCCCCGTGCCCCGCCCTCCCCCACATTCCCGGGAGCGCCGTGGGGGGGGGGGGACCAACTCCGAGGGCCGCTTTCCTGGCAAGTGGAAGGGGGCTCTTTCCCCTCCCTGTAGCAATCAGGACAGCTCCAAGCAACCACTGCGAGGACGCGTGTGTTCACTGAGGTCCCTGCAAGCAGGAGCCGGGTGGGCCGGGGCATCTCGGGAGGACGGCCTTGCGAGACCTCCGTCTCTATTCGGGATGTACAAATAGGCCGTGTTCGTACTCCACCCGCCTTCTGCAGCTCCTGGCTGTTATCCTTGAAGTGCTGCTGATAAGAGAGTCAGAAAAATGCTAATGCTGGAGGAAATTCCCCGCAGAGTTATAATGAAAAGCTTTACATAAATCGTGCTATTTTACTAATGTCCCAGGTCTGGGAGGGCTTTATTAACTGCGGCTGGGTCTTTTTGGCAGTTGCTGCTGATCTGACTTCAATGCATTCAACTCCTCAAACATTTACTGAGCACCCACGAGGTGTCAGGCACTGTTCCAGGCGTGGGGGCAGCCTTCAGCCCACCGACAAATATTAACTGAGCACCTCTCCTTGGAAGGCACAAAGCAATAACGGTATTGAGGTTCAGGCCCCATCTGTGAGGCACTGAAGACAGCAAGGTAGGCTCGGAGCCACATGCTCGGAAGGCTTCCTAGAGGAGGAGACACCAGGCCGAATCCCAAGGAGAAGTATCAAAGAGAAGGAAAAAGCACATTCCAAGCGGAGACCGGCCCCAGCAAAGGCCAGAAGGGCTGGAACCTCACAGGTGCCCAGAGAATCACAGAATCAGATTAGGTTGATTGCCAATCCTGAAATCACCCCAAACTTCCAGAAATACTCCCCAAATCACCAATGGTGCCCTGGACGGAAGACATCATTGGTCTCCCACCCTGGACGGAGGGTTGTTTTCCCATTGTTAGCCCCTCAAAGTCTAACCTGAGTACCAAGCTCAAGAGGGCAAAAATCTAATTGTCCATGACCGAAGGACAGCATGGGGCACCCTGAAAACCTGGAAGAGGAAATGGAAGGCTTCCTGGAGGAGGTGGCACTTGGGCAGGGCAGCAGCTACATCGAGCAAGAAGGGTCCATGCTAACAACTCTGCTACAGACTGAACTGTGTCTCCCCAAAATTCATATGCAGAAGCCCTACCCCCTAATGTGACTATATGAGGTCATAAGGCCCGAAGAGGTCAGGGGGTGGGGCCTGAACCAGTAGGACCATTCATATAAGGAGGGAGAGATGTCAGTCCACCAGGAGAGCACACGGCGAGGGTTTCATCTGCAAATCAGGAAGAGGGCCCTCAGCAGCCACGGGGCCAGTGGGCACCCCGATCTTGGATTTCCAGCCCCCAAAACCGTCAGAAATAAGCCACCAGCTCTCCCACGGCAGGACCCAGGCCCCTGCAACCGTGAGGGACAATGAGGACAGACCTCCCTCACCCCGCTCACCATGGAGGGGGCGCCCCAAGGGCCTGAGGTGGAAGGTTCAAGCCCTCATGGTCCAGCGGCTTTCCTTCAGGTGTTCATCCTGAGAACGTGGGGGATGATTCCGGCGGAGTCATCGAGTTTTCCACCGATTAACTCGATAATTAATATACTGCTCTTCTGACTTTTTAAGCACCGCATCAGAACCCTAGGGACGGCTGTCTGAAATCATCGGTCGGAGCCAAGTGGCGTGAATTGGTTTTCATAAAGGCCCCCTGCCTCCCTGAGCCAGATCAGCTGCCCAACAGCCTCCTCTCCTCCCCCCACATGTCTAGAGCAGCCCAAAAAAGCCATCAGGAGAGGCTCACGAGGGGGATCTAGTCGGGCCTCCACAAGGCCGGTTTAGACATTCTCCTCCAAACCAGACACCAGTTTTTAAAAGCACTGAAAGAAATGGCCTTACCTCCAAGGGGAAACCACCTTAATAAATCTACTGTGTCCTTCGCTCTTTTATTCCCGAAGACAGGAAGACCGCAAACCAACCTCAGCCTACAACACCAGATCAATACTCCTGAATTCCTTAGAAGCTAATTTTTTTTTTGTCTCTCAGTCAAGTGTCAAATTAAAGGCAGTCAATACCAGTGTTATAGTAACTCTCTTTAAAAAAAATTTTTTAAAGGACAAATAATCTATTGGATGAAGTCTACACCTCTAAGGTTAAAGGTTCTCTCCGGAGGCTCGCAGGAAGCAGCCCGCACCAGCTAAATGCAAGTGTTTCCGCAGCAGCAGGACAACCTGAAGGAGAACCTGTGTCCTGGCCTGTCCAAGGACGGGGCACCCCTCCCACCCCCCCACCTCCTGAGAACCATCTTCCAGCCACGAAACGGTTTTCCTGCCTGACTTTTCCCTTTCTGAGAGCGAACGCCAGCCAAGAACCCACTGAGGAGCTCACCAAGAGAAGCATCTGGAAAGGTGGGTAGGGGTCCAGCTGCCCTGAGCCTCACAGCGTCTTCGGCTCCCGGCCCTGGCCAGGGGATCTAACCAACCAGAGGCCTGAGATCCCCCACCTGGGGTCTCACATCTAGAGCCTGTTCTTCTTCCCCAGTGGCTCATCGGTCCTTCTCATCTGGAATTTTCCCTTCTTCTAGGTGGTCAGAGATACTGTGCCCAACTGCAAAGCGTAAGACGCCCAAGAAGACCCCTGCCCTCAGGGAGTGTGCAGATAAAGTCCATGCTGCTGCAACCCAAGGTAGCACAGGCAGCCAAAGACCCAGAAGAGGGAAGGGAAGGCTTCCTGGAGGAGGTGGCCCCAGGCTGAGGCACAGCAGACTCAAGCAAGGAAGGCTCAGCTTGAGGCCCCCGAATCCTCTCCCTGTGCCTCCCTGGACCAGTCTCTCCTCAGTCAGACCTATTTCCAGCCACCGAGTTCACCTTCTCAAAACTTGTCCACAGCATTCTGCCCTCACAGCCTTCCAGGGCTCCTGATGTCGACCAGGTCCGGGGTCTGTGGTCTGGGACCCAGGACCCCTCCCAGGTCTGCTCTGTTCTGGTCAGCTAAGGTCCCTGAACACGTGCCAGGCCGGAAGGCAAGAGACCGAGTCCCAACTCTGCCTGGGAGCTGTGTGCCCGGGAGCAAGCCCCTCTCTGGGCCTGAGTCCTCCCCCAGTAGAATGTGGGCACTGGCCTGGGACCGGGGGGGGCGGCTATGCAGCAGACCCAGCTCCAGCCCGGGCCACCCTGTGTCCAACCTGGACGAGCAGCACCTCAGGAGGAAGAAAGAAACCCACCCGGGCAGCTGGCCCAGCTCACCCCTCAGGCCTCTCAGGTGTTCTCCAGCACCTGTCTTTGTCCTGCACCCCCTTCCTCTCTGTTCCCTGCAGGGCCCCCCCTCCTGGCCAGGCCTGGACTCTGGTACAAGCTGGATCGGCTGCCTCCTCCCACAGACAAGACCGAGGGTCTGAGTGACCCAGCTGTCACACTGGGAAACTGTTTACCAGTTCATCAGCTGGGGGCAGGGCAGCGAGGATGGAGGGATGGTCAGAGGTCCCCTACTCCCTACCCCAGGTGCCGGGAGGATGGCCTGGGACAGCAGGAGGGGCAACCGGCTCTCAGCGGGGCACAGAGAAGGGCACCTGCTCCTGGGGACCATAAATGGTGGGGCCTATCCCAGCACCACAACCCCCAGCTCCAGGTCCTGGGAGAGCCACCCACACCATCCAGGCTTGCGCCCCTGAGAAACTCACCGCCTCAGCAGGAGGGCTCTGCTTTCCCAGCCCAGGGCCCACGTGCTAGCTCTCTTGGGACCCGGCAGCCTGATCCAGACGGAAAGGAAAAGGGATTTGACTCCGGAAGCTGGAGGCCTGGCCTCCCATGAAGAAGGAAGGACGGAGGCCCCAGGCGATGGCCTAACGCCCACCAAGCCCCCATCGGGCAACCCCTTCCCCCAGCTTGGTCAGCCGTCAGCACTCGGAGGTCTGTTTGCAAAGGACACCCAGAGCACCAGGAAGGCAGGGAGGGCTCCCCGGAAACCAGCCTCCCTCCTCCGGCCAGGTCCTCCGCAGAGCCCCTGCAGCGCAGGTGAGAAGGGGCACCCGTGTGGTGGCTGAACGGTGGCCCTCAAGAGAGGGGTCCTCGTCTAACACCCAGGGCCTGCCGTGTGACCTTATTTGGACCGAAAAAAAAAAAAAATCTTTGCAGATGTTCACATGTTAGCTAAGGACCCCTAGGTGGGACCATCCTGGATTCTCCCGGGGGGGCCCTAAACTCGGTGGCAAGTGTCCTCTTAAGAGACACACAGAGGAGGACAGAGACGCCAGCGGGAGGGGTGCAGCCACAGGCCGGGGAGCACCGGAGCCCAGGTAGCTGGCAGAGACAGGACGGAGCCTCCCCCGCAGCCTCCGGAGTGAGGGACCCCAGCCCGGGCCTTGATTTTGGATTCTGGCCTCCAGGAAGGCACACGAATACATTTTTTATTGTCTTAAGCCACCCAGTTTGTGATCGTTTGTCGCACCTGCCTCATAAGCCCGCACAGCTGGGAACCAGAGACCCTCCAAAGCCACAGTGGCCACAAGAACAGTGTGAGCTCTCCAGACCTCAGATTCGGCCTCCAGGAAACACGAGCCCTTCGGGTCTACCAGCTCTGAACACTTCTGTCCCTACCGTGGGGACAGGGGTGGAAACTGAGGCTCAGGGAGGCGGAGGACATGGCTCAAGGCCGCACAGCGAGGGTGAGACGGAGCTGGGGCCCAGCTGCAGGGTCACCTGACCTCACGCTGTGCGCTCGCCCTTCACCATGCCTGGCAAAAGGAAGCCATTTTACGGGGAAATTGGAGGCCTCTCCTGCCTCGTCCTGGTGAGGACACTCTCTGGAGTCAGGCGTCCTCCCCGTGGCTTTTCACAGGCCACATGGGCGGAACTGTGCAATACCCCTGCGCTCCCCCAGGCTAGACACTCTCCACAGCACCATGGAGCCCCATTTCCGGGGACACCCTCCCCCAGCCCCAGGGCTGTCTGTGAAGGATCTTACAAGACCAGGAAACCTGGAAGCAAAGGACGAGATCAACAGCACAAAGGACCCCCTCAACTGCCTGGTCCAAGCCCTTCACTGGTTCCCCAATAGGGACAGGAGAAGGCAGAATGACCTCCAAGTCTCCCCACATCCCTGCCCTGCCCCCCTCGGCCGCCTCCCCTGTCCCCAGACCCCTTCACCCCGGGGCTGCAGCCAGAATGAGCCCCTCCCAATGCCTGAGGTGGGCGAGTGGGAGTGGAGCTCCCCTCAGATGCGGTTAACACCCGCCTAAGAAAAGGCCAGAAAGCTGGCTTGTGTCTTTCCACCTCGGGAGGAGACAGGGAGTCCGCTGTCGGCATGCAGGAAGAGGCTGCTCCCCAGAACCCAACCCTCTAGGCACCATCATCCCGGACTCCCAGCCCTCAGAGCTGCGAGCGGATGAACATCGGATCGTGACCAGCCACGGTGTCTGTGGCATGTGTGTCGCAGCCTCAAGAGGATGAGTGCAGGCCATTAAGTCTCTTGACTTAGAGCACAGATGTGTACTGAGGGCCTGCTGGGTGCCAGGGATTTCAGCCCACGTTCCCCTCCCAACTCACACCCACCCTCTGCACCCTGTGAACCGTCTCCACTCCCGTGTCACTTCCCAGCTCAAGGCACTTCCTCCCCGAGCGGCTCCCAGAGCTGCCTGACATCACCCCGTATGTGTTCCTGCCCGACCCCCTCCCCCACCAGAGCACAAAGCCCCAGAGGCAAGGAGCTCCTGTCATTCATCACTTGGCACAGACCCACCACTGGGGGAGCCTGCCAGGGGCAGTGACTCACCTCTCTTTACCTAGCTTCCTCATCTGTATCCAGGGACCACGACGTCTCCGACCTGGGGGCGCTAAGCCACCGACGTAATGAGCACTGCCCACGGACCGGCACCACTGCCCTTCACCGCCAGCTCGTGCCCGGGCTCGCCTTGCAATTAGCGGAGGCGCTGAGAAGGGATTCGTGGACTCCTGCTTCCTGGGCAATCCCTGGGACACGGAGCCACATCCGCATTAAGTGGAAAGCGTAGACGGTGCACACAAGCCAAGGACGCGAACCGCATTAATGTACACCCTGCGGTCCCCAGTCCTTTGCACTCAGAGTTAATGAGGGATCGTGTGGGTTCCTGCATAGCACTTACAGATGTGGAAGGTGCAGGCGAGCAGAGAGGGGCTCGAGGAGGCAGAGGAGAGGAGGGAGGAGCCCACACCATCATTCCCAGCACAATACCCTAGCAGGGACCAGCACTCATGGAGGCCGGGCCACCCCTAAGCCCACTCAGGCTCTCTGGACACGCGAACACATGTGCTGTGAGACGAGCGTGCGACAGTGGGTCTGCAGAAGGGAGGGGGTTCTAGAATGAGAGCAAGACCACCAAACCCGTGAGCGGCCAGCCCAGAGGCCAAGGGCTGGAAGGAAGCCAAGGGGAAGAAGGACGGGGCAGGGGAGAGGCACGCCGCCCCCCAGGGGGCAGCTGCTGGATTCAGATCCTCACGTGTCAGAAGACGCCCAAACCGCGAACAAGGAGCTACAAAGAAATCAGAGTTTGCAGACATGTCACCAGCGGCCGGCTGACAAGTGGAGACAGGCGGCCCCCTCCCCCCTGAAAACACAGGGATTCCTCGCCAAAACAGCAGTCCCGGCTCAAGCGCAGGGCGCAGGCTGTCAGGAGCGGGACCCCCGTGCTTCGATTCCATCAGCCTGACTGACAAGGAAAAATGGTTCTGTGCAGCATGGAGAACACCGCCAGCCTCCCGTCCTCCCGCGCCGCGTGCTGCCATGAGTCTCCTTTCCAGGGCTGTGTCCTGTAACTGGAGGGACTCCAGACGGGGCCCCGCTGTGACGGGCGACTTGCGTTTGTGGCGTGGCGGGCCATTCTGTTTGCACAGAATTAACGACGCCCCAGCACCGGGCTCTCCGAGACAAGGGAGAAAGGGACTCTGTTAGCTGGTCAGAGCTTAATTAATTGACGACCCCCGGTGTGTGCACCAGACAGGGTGCTGAGCGCTGTATTTGGGTTAAATCATTCACTGCTCACCATCATGGCACGCCGTTAGTTCTCGTCATCTCTGCATTTTCCAGGAGGGGAAACTGAGGCATTGAGCGGGTAACTTCATCGGGGAGACCAGATTGTAGCACCTGCCCCCTAACCCACTCCAAAACGCTCCCACGGGCAATGCCACATCAAACTGAGGCCCAGGACTGCACCCGACACCGGCCCTCCCTGGATGACAGGCCCGCAGGACACAAGAGAGACCGTGAAGGGAAGAGGGTGTTAGCCTGCTTTAAGAAGTGAAGGAGAAGGGGTCCCCAGATGTTCACCCAGACACAGTTTAAGAAAAAGGTCACTCTTTCAGATACACTCAGGGAATGCAAGCCACAGTTCCAGAACCCTGGAAAGTCCCAAAGGCCGGCTTGCGTGTCCCCATGTGCCTAGAGGAACACAAGCATCTAGAAGAATGTGTGTGTTTTCACTACCTGAGAGCCCCGAGTCACAGGCCCAAGATTTCACCGCTGCAGAGGGTATGGCCGGCGCCCTGTCTACTCCCTTTCCCTGCATGTTGACATGTTTCCCCTTGGGGAAAATAAGTGACAGAGAAAATAAGCAGACCCCACCCCAAACTAAGGCGAGAGGCTGAATTCCAGACCCAAAACCTCATAGCCCGTAAATGTTCCAAAAGTGTCAGCAGTGGCAGCCAACCTAGGTCCAGCCCGATCTCAGAAACAGAGACCTCAAGTGTGCAGGTTAGGGACCGCCCAGCGTGCCCATGTCACCACAGTGATTCCATACGTGCATGGGAGGGCGGTGACAGAAATGCAACATGGTGGACTAATCAGGTAGGGGATATAGACCCAGAGATCGATTTTTAAACCAAATTTTTGAGTTTGTCCTATTAACTGTGAACGCACACGTTACCCATGAAGGGTTTTAGGGCATGCACAACACTCCCTTCTTCCGTGTCTCCAAAGGCAGCAGGTCCGGATGCAGAGACACGCGCTCCCTCAGCATCCCTCCTGCCCTCCCCTCCCTGTGTCTCCCTGCGATGCGGGGGGCTAGACAGCTGCCGGGCGGTTGTGGAATGCTTCCTGGCCCCTCGGCAATGCAAAGAAAGGTGCCCTCGAGTGCGCTGTCCTGGGGTAGGGCACAGTCACCCTGAGGAAGTGCATTTGGGGATCAAGCAGTTCCAGCTGCATGAACTGAACGTTGTGCTGCCCAAAAGGACATGCCGTCCACACTAGCCACCGCTGTCACCAGTCAGTTCAGGGAAGCTCTCCCGAGCAGCAGGTCTGTTTGCCTCTGTTCAACTTTCCCTCTTTACTCCGACCGCTAGGAAGCTCAGAGCCACCTTTAGAACGGAGTGAGGTGGGGATCGACATGGGGTGGGAGGCCCCTGTTTTGCAGGGCTGGGGCAGTGCCAGGAAAGGTGCCTTGTCACAGACAGGGAGAGGCCGCCTGCTGGCTTCCTGCCCGTGGCCCAGGCAAGCGGCTCGGCCCCAGCCAGCTCGAGGGGTTTTCTTGGAGATCCAAGCTTCAGGCTATCTTCAAGCCTTTCTGCAGATCTCAAGAGTGGGTAATTCCCGTTAGATCCCCTTTCGCGTCAGCTGGCTGGAGGGCTTGGTCTTACTCTGCAAGGTGTTCTAACTGATCTACTCTGTTTGAAACGCCAGGCTGCTGAGGAGAGCAGCCCCAGAAACACGGTGCGGCCCGACAGCCGAGACAGCACTACTGCCTGTCGTGGAAAGGAGGGGGACGTCCCTGGATCTATGAAACAGACGTATTCTGGAACCTCGAACATCAGGAAACCAGCGCCTCGCCCTGCTTAAAACATTATCCAACAGACAGACGCGACCTGTAGGAAGGGAGGGCTCGGCAGACCCTGGGTGGTTGGCGCCACTTGGAAATCGCACAGCTGGCTGGGGGCACGGTGACAGGCCTGCCCCCCACCCCTCTCTCCCTCTAAAAATAGATGCAATGCCAGCAGGCTGCCTGAGCAGGTGAGGGTTACGAAGACCCCACGCCACATTCTCGGGGAATTAATGCCTCACCCAATAAATGCCGGGATGGGCAAAGCTCTCAGACTCCGGGTCGCCCTGGGGAGGGAGGGCAGCTGCAGGGGAAGGCGACCTGCCCCCAGCAGAGCCCTGGCCTGGGTTGCCTGCCCCACGACGTCTGGGTGGGAGCCGACCCCACCGTTTTTTGCATGACCTTCGGTGAACTGCTGAACCTCACTGGGCGGCCGTCCCTCCGTCTGCAGGTCGTGGACCCAGCCCCACTCCAGACCCTCAGAGCTGGAGCTCTCAGCCCACATACGGCCGGAGCTTCGTGCGTGCACCGGGAGAGCAGAGCCCAGAGAGACCACCACAGGGCCGTCCTGCCGACCGGCTGATACAGTGAAGATGCTTCATCAGAGCGTCCCTGGACGGGCACGCAGCTGCCGACTGACCCAGAGACTGACGCATCTGTGCCCCCTCCCAAGAGCCAGGGCGGCCGCGATACCGCCCCGTGAGGCTCCTCCGAGTTACCACGTGGGGACCACTGACTCTGCCAGGGGGCCAAGGACTGCGAGGACCCTCAGTCCGCAGGGGACACAGCAGGGCTGTGAGCTGGACAAGGTGAGCCACCCAGAGTGAGCCTCAGTCTTCCCACCTGTGAAATGGGGCCATGTGGCCATCCCAGAGGCCACAGTGAAAATGAATGTGACCCAGGCCATGAAGGTCGGCTCATAAAGTGCTTCATAACTTCCGAGAAGTTTCTAGAACAGCTGCTGAGCACCAGAGGTCAGGCTGCCTAGGGTCATGTTCCGCCCTGAACACTGGCTTCCTGGTGGTCTTGGGCAAAGTTGTTTAAGTCACGCCTGGCCTCCCTGGCCTCATCCCTGGAACGGGGATGGTGCTAGAACCTAAGGGTAGGCTGGGGGCTCAGGCAGGGCTGCCGAATTCTCAAGGAGGGCAATCAGATCAAAGAACAAACTGCTACAAGGAATGCCAGACAGCAAACTCCCCCAGGGCAGGCTTTATTGATGGAGCCAAGAGGCCCGCGGGCACTGGGAGAATGGACGGCAGGCGGGGACCTGAGCAGGTGCGGGGACCAGCCCAGTGCCCGGGTGGACAGCAGGGCTGCCTGGTGGGGAGCCACGGCTCTGAGCCTGGAGCTGCAGGGAGCAGGGCCCGGACGCCAGGAAACAACTCAGGCCTCTAGACAATCAACCCACCTCCCCTCCTCCAACCCTCAAGCAGATCACGTTTCCACGGGCAGTTAGTGAGGCCTGGGTGCACCCCAGAAATCATGAAATACAAAGGGCATCCCCAGTCCTTGACGCTCCCCGTTGTCCTGGGACGCCCGGTGACCTTTGGGGGCTGTCTCGCTCACCTTCTTCCCAGAAAATCCGTCTGTCCAGAAGGCGGGGCTGTGCCCACTGCCCGGGGGGTCGACGGCCGCCAGGGCACAGAAACCTCTGACTTTCGAGCTGCTTCTCTGGGTTTGTGATCCGAGCATGGGCCCTCTCGCGCCCCTCTCTGCCTCCACCTCCCTCTTCGAGTCCTCATCCCCTCTCCTTTCTCATGGCAGCCAAAGGGAAGCTGAGCTCTTAGAAGCAAAGGAAGGTCTCCACCCGGCCACACACTGACGCCGACCGGCCCGCACCTGCCCTACACACTCCAGGCCTCTCGGGACCCTGAAGCCCTCCACCATGAGACGTCCGCGGAGCCGGGTCCGGACGGGAGCTGCTAACACAAACCAGGGCTCTCAACAAGGCCCAAAGCAGGGAGCAGGCGGCCGTGGCTCCGGCCTGCCTGGGGGGACACGGGACGCAGAGCCGCGCAGCTGCCCTTCCCATCCTGCCCCGCCGCTTACAGGGTGGTCTGTGGCACGTTAGCTCCCTGCTCCGTGCCTCAGTTTCCCCTCAGGGTTGTTACCAAAACCGCATGCATCCATAGCCGAGGAAGCTTTCAACAGGGCATGGGCACCCTTCTCCCCTGACAGGGCTGGAGGGAAGGTTCCAGAGGCCAAGTGGATGCAGTCTGGGAACCACCCGAAGTCAGGGGGCTGGAAGGTTCCACACTGGGAAAGGTCACGGCTCCGCTCACTGGGGGAAGCTCCTGGTTGTGCGGAAGGAGCAGAGAGAACTCATCCCCTAAACAGAGGCTTTCAGGCCCCACCTCATGCTCTCTAAACCCCGGGTTGTGTACCTGTCTGGGGGTTCTGGCGTGTGCCCTCTTGCACTGGGGAGCTCAACACGAGTCTCATGAACAAGCCAGCGAGTGAATGAACACGACAGGGCCGTCGGACCTGGGAGGAGTCCGGTATTGCCACGACGATGCCACAATACCCCCCACACCAAAGCGGATGGAGAACCCCGTCAGCCCCTCACTCAGAGCCTACTTACTCCTAGTTTGCTCACAATGCTAGTAAATTTAGCGGTCCAGGTTTCTAGACCATTTATAAAGGAGCCTCTCCCCTCAGCCCAGTCACCGTGACCACGTCACAGAGCCCCAGGATCTGGAAGAGTCTGTGCCCAGCACAGTGCCTCCCGGGGCCCAGTAAGTGAGTGCTGAGGAACTCATCATTCGGCCTTGTTTGGATACAGTCGACCTGAAAACGTCCTTGAATCTGAGCCACCCAGCAGAACCCGTTACGATGACCAACGTCCCATTTGTCACAGTGACCCTGAGCCCCCGAGGAACACAAGAATCCTGTCCACTGTGACTTGTTTCTGGGGCACCTGCTGGGTACGCAGCCACGCTGCCCACCTGATGCTCAGTGACCCACACATGGACACAGATCCCTGCCCCCCGACGAGGAAACTGACTCCATGTGGTGGGCAGAGCAGGACGCACCGGGCAGCCGACAGAGCTGCCTCCTTACTCCCAGGAAACCGTAGGAGACATTTGGAAAGACTCTCATCAAAACTGATTTAAAAAAATCTATGACACCAGAAGGGCCGCCCTTAGGTTTAGAGGGGAGGCGGCGCCACTGAGATGTTGAATGTGCCAGGCCGGCCCCTCCCGCCCCTGAGGTCTGTGCCCCAGCAGAGCCACGGGAGCTCACACGGAAGGTTCCAGAATGAACGAATGAATAACGCGCACACCCGCCCTCCCTGATGACAGGTAAGCGAAGCGGAGCCCTAGTCCAACTAGGCAAACCCTGAACTTGTCGACCGCTCCCCTCCGGCCGCCGCCTACGAGGAAGGACACCAAGGAACGAAGCCGTTTTAACCCAGCTGGGCAGAAACTGGACGCGGGAAAGGAGGGGAGAGGGGTGAAAGGTCACAGGAGGGAAGACCGTCCTGAGCTCTCTTCCTCCTGGGGGGGGGGGGAGTCTGGGCTTGGCCAGGGCGCTCCCCCCGCTCCCCTCCCCAGGCACCAAGCCCACGTGTGACCAAGTGCCCAGGAGCGCTGAGGACACGCAACCTTCCCCACCAGCCTAGGAAGGGGGCTCGGCACCAGAGCCCCTTCTGCGGACAGGGCTCTGAGGCTCAGAGTGGCTGGGACCGTGCCCCGTGTCCCACAGCTCTCAAGGGACACAGCCATCCCGCCCCCTGCCCTGAGATGTCCACATTCTTAACTCTTTGCTAAACTGCCACCTGCTGCCCGCCCGGCCCACGAAAGATCCAGGGACAGCCTGACACTGTGCCAGGTGCCGGAGAGAACGCTGTGGCCGGACGACTCTGCCGCCCCCACCCCCGTGCCTCGCTGGGGGGCTTCTGAGATTCCCAGCACCCCCTTGCTTTGCCCCTCAACCATGCGTGCATTCCAGGCCCTCCCTGCAGCACCCCTGCCGCTGGCACACCGTGGGAGGCGAGGGGGTATCTTTGAGGAGCTACACCCCTCTTTCCACACGAGCTGCCCGCACTGGGCACATAAGGCCCTCTCCGCCTCATAGAGCACTGTCAAAGTCAACGGTGGATGTAATCTTCCCATTTCACAGATGGGGAAGCAGGGGCCCCCGCGGCTCTGTCAGCTCTCAGAGCGTGAGCGGAATGTGACAGGCACCCGCAGAACTTCATGCTTGCCGCCGTTCGTGTCCCCACACGCCTCCCAAGACAGACGCACAGACCCAAGGGCTGAGCACAAGGTATCCTGCTGGGGTCCCCCGGCAGCACCCCACACGCCACAGGCTGCTTCCTGGCCACGCCTGAGGCCTCCAGGGCGTGTGCCACATTGTCCCCCAGGGTCCCCAGAGGGCCTGAGCCCGAGGTGCCCGCAGGGGGCCCGGCCAGGCAGCACACGCTCAGCCCGCTCCTCCTTCCTGCAAACGACACACGCTCCCTTCCTCATCTCGGGGTATTCAGCTGGGTTTCGATGTGGGCTGCTAGGTGGGGGAGAGGCAGGGCGGAAAAGGAGCCCTGCTTCCCGCGTGCTCACGCAGGCGCCGGGCACTGGGGTGGCCCCTCTCCGTCCACCTGCCAGCCTCTGGCTGAGAGGCCGCGGCCCCCAATCCGGGCCGTGCTGTCGGTCACTCCATTCCCACCGCTGTGTTTCTTCCTGAATATCCCAAAGGGGTCTCGGGAGAAGACACGGGAAGCTGTTTTCAGATGCCATCTGGAACAGCACCCCTCTCCACTCCGGAAGCCTGAGTCCTAAAACCCAGTGAAGTTACACCGGGACCACGGTGCGTCCTGCTTCCCTGGATGGGAGCCCACAACCTCCCACCCCGGCTCTGCCCCATGTGGCATCCCCCCACGCCTGTACTCTGCCACCCTGAGTGCCCCAGCAGGAGGGGGAAGGTGGAGTAGAATGGCTCTGGAAACTTCTGCAGGCTTCTATGGAACAAGCATTCCTTCCCGCCTCCCTGAGAGCTCAGCTTATGCCCCAAAGGGCAAGATCTCACCGAGCGATTATCACAGGCTTGTGTCACCGGGTCTTAAATTGCCCAATCCCCAGGAAACCCCCCCGAGCCCCCGCTTCACACCGGAGGCCTGCCCCACTCTTCCCCAGGAGACGCTTCCCAGGCCAGCTCTCTGGAATGTGCCGGAAGTTTTCACCTCCGAGGACGCCTGCTTGCACACACATGCTCAGCGATTTATGGCATGTCCTGGCCTATTTCGTTGGGTTCTCCAGAACATATATTTGACTGCATTTATGAAAAGAACCTGGCGTGCTCTCCCACATACATTCCATTATTACCGTATTTCACTGATTCTAATACCAGCCGTTATCTTTGAAATTGGAATACGGCTTATAATCAATGACATTCCTCCACAGCGAATAAAATACTGATGGCACTTGGGGCGCACTGGAGAGAGTTTCCAGGAGATGAAATACGGTATCTGAAATTGTTACAAACAGCCAGGCGAGGACTCCACCTCGTTTTACTGCTGGCATCCCGCCTCTCCCCGCCAGAGCAACTCGCCGCAGGCTTTTAATATTATGTCCTGGTAATGTGTAGAGGCCTTTCAAGTGGACTTCACTGGAGATAAGAAACGGTGCTTAATGGTTAATAAAAGGTAGCAGAGATGAGCTGGTAAATCATCAAGGCACCTGCCCAGCCCCAGCCCCCTCCACGGGTCCTCAGGCACGCACCTGCTCACACAGGCGCACACACGTGCTTCCCCACTCCCACCCTCCCCCACCCCGTGCTTAATACCCAGAGACCTCCCCATTGCCTCTGGGCAAGGTCACAACACCTCAGTGAGCAAGCAGAGCCCATGGCTCTCTGCACCCTGTGCCTCATCCACCCAGACTCTTCCCTCTCTGCTTCCTGATCGCACATGCTTGCCAGCCCCAGGCCCTTTGCACACGCCCCACTGCCCGGCTGCGGGGCTCGCACAGACCCTTTCAGACCTGGGGCTACCGGTCACACACTCCTCATTTGCCTGGCCTGTCCCAGGCACCAAGGCCACGGCAAATGAAAGAAGCAGAGTCCTGCCCTCCCCAGGTCTGCATTCTAGCACCGGGAGCCACACATAAACAGGGCTGTTAAGTGACCAGTGTGTTGGATAATGTGATACCAGGGTAGGCTCTGGAGTAGAACTACCGGGAAAAAGCATAAGAAGGGGTTGGGTGTTGACATTTTAGAAGCAGTGGCCAGGGAGGGCCCCCTGAGAAGGTGACGTTGGACTATAGACTAGAGGGAGGTGGGAGAGGGGAGGCGTGTGGCCATCTGGAGAAGAGCGTTCCAGGCTCAGGAACGGCAAGCCCGAAAGCCTGAGAGCAGATCATCCCTGGTAGATTCAAGGAGTTGGGAGGAGGCCAGTGTGGTCTGGGAGGAGAGCAGCAAGAGATGAGACTAAAGAGAAATTGAGACTGGATCCTATGGGGCCTTGTGGTCCACTGGGATCACTGACTCTTTCTCTGAGAGTGCTAGGGTGTCCAGGGAGGGCTCAGAGCAGAGGAGGGACATCCTTGGAGCACAAGATGGGGTTTTCACAGGACCCCTTCGGCAGCTGAGTGCAGAGCAGGCCATGGGGGCCAGGGCAAGAGCAGGGTTCCAGTACCACCTACCTCCACAATGGGGCTTCCTACAGCGGCCCCCTCATTCGGAGTTTGGCCTGCAGTCGTCATGGAAACACTCAGTTCCTGCAGCAAGAATGGTGTTTGACTCTTCCCAGGGTCTGTCCGGCAGCTAGCACACTGTCAGGCACAGGCATGAATGAGTGAATGAATGAATGAATGACCGAGTGGGCACTAGAGAGGACATCATGCTGGTGCACAGCCCTCGGGCCCCCTCCGTGCCCACCCAGAAGGCAAGCCAAGCGTGGGGCATGCGCGCAGAGGGGATGGGTCTCCAAGCATGCCCTCCACTCCCCAGGAGGGTGTGCGGCTCTAGCGGCTCTAATTCCTGCCCCGAAATTCCTCTCCAGCCATCTGACAGTTGGCGACAACACTGCCTCGGGAAGAAAAACGGCTCTGTTTTGTCTTCGCCTCCCTGACAGTGGCTTTCAGGAGAACGGTCGGATCTCCCAAAGATCTTTTTTTAGCGGAAAGGCACGTGGTAATTTTAGGTTAAGTGTTCCGAGCAGCAATCTTCCTAGCAACAATCAGTCCCTGAACGTGACTCTGAAAACATCCGACTCTGCCCAGCCGAGCGGCGGGACTAGAAGTGCGTGGGCAGGACCCCCGAGCCCCTGGGCAATAGGAGGAGGGGGGCAGGGACGGGACAGCAGGCCACGGCATAGTCCCATAGCTTCACGGGCAGCGGACGGAGGGCCTGGACAAGTTGCTGACCCGCTCAGCCTGCCCTCCGGGTGAATGCCACCGCAGCAGGAGGGAGCGCTATTATTTCTGGAACAGGGCGTGCTCGCCGCGCCCCTGCCCACGCCAGTGGGCTCCGGGTCTCCGAGCAGGCGGCTCTGCGCCATCCTCCGGCCCCTCAGGTGTCTCCGGGTGACATCAGGAGATGGAAACTCTCCATCCTGCTACTTTCCTGAGCGACATGCAAGCTGAGAACACCACCTCTTGTTCCTCAAGGCCCTGGAGGCTGCAAGTCCGCAATCAGGATCGGGGTGGGGGGTTGGGTCCTCCTGGAGGCTCTGAGGGAGACCCCATCCCGGGCCCTGCATCTGCTTCTGGGAGCTGCCCGCCACCTCGGGGCTTCCTGGCTTCTGCCGTGCCCCTCCGATCTCCGCCCCTCCTCACGTGGCCTTCCCCCTCCGGGCACCCCTGTCTCAAATCTCCTTCCTTTCTCACATGAGGACACGGGCCACTGGATTCGGGGGCCCCTCGCAATCCAGGCGCACCTCACCCTGAAACCCTTAACTCGCCACTTGTGCAGACACTCCTTCCAAAGAAGCTCAAGTTCACAGGTTCCGGCCGTTAGGACGTGGGCCCACGTCATTGGGAGCACCATTCTGCCCATGACAGCCACCATCAGGCCGGCAAGCCACAGGCGCTGGTCAATGCTAGGCAGCCACCTCCCCCCAAACACACCCTGAGCGTGTGCGTCCCGTCACGGGGAGATCTGGGGGCAGCCCTGGTCCTCAGTCTCGCACAGCCTCACGGAAGGGCTCAAGGACGTGCCTGTCCCCCCCCCCCCCCCCCCCCCCCCC
>PITA01028348.1:0-19529 GCA_004023965.1 Spilogale gracilis
CTGTGTTCAAAATCTCTGTTGTTTCGTTTCCCTCCCTAGATTACCCTAGTTCCCATTTGCTTTCCTTCTGCCACTGTCCTCCAGTTTGCCCCTCATGCACCGCAAGTAAGTGAGACCATGCGATACTTGACTTTCTCTTCTTGGCTTATTTCACTCAGCATAATCTCTTCCAGTCCAGTCCATGTTGCTACAAAAGTTCAAAACCCATATTATAACTACTACTCGTCCTTTTTTTTTTTCTTCAACAACCAAATTCCCAAAACAAGAAAACAAGCAAGTCTATGTTTACATAGAGATGTAATCTTGTACTAGGATCATTCTCTGGACTTTGAATAGGGCCTAGTATATTATTTGTGTTCAAATTATACTCAGCCACAAACTGTAAGGAAGCCTTTCTGTAGGTCCCAAACAAAAGTAAATTCATCTTCCTAGATGCAAATTTCATGGCAGGCCCTTGGACGCTGATGTTCTGTGGTGATAAGATCAGTCTTTACCTCAAATAACAAAAGCAATTGAGAGAATTTATTGCTTAAGAGACTGTCACTTGCCTGGATACTAACACTTTTTTCCTTTTTCCTAATAATACCGCCCTTATTTTGTTCCCAAATGTCCCAATTTCTCCTGTACTTAGACATAACCATGTGACATAGTTCTGAGATATAAACAGAAATTGCCAGGTGCAGTTGCCAGGAAAGCTCTTTAAAGGGAGCAAATTGGGTGAGTACACAACTTTCGCCCCTTACTATTCTTCCTCCTACCCAGAACATGAGTATCTAGCTAGCATCCGGTGAATGTTACTTCCTAAGGATTACAGAGCATAAAGACAGGAAAAGCATGAGGCCCTGAGAGTACCACAGAGTTCAAGAGAGCCTAACTCTGTATTTATGATTATATGAGGAAAAAAATCTCTAACTTGGTAAGCCATGGTGGGGACAGGGGTCCACTAGATGCAGTGCAATGGAATCTTAACTGAGCCGAGCTATAATCCTCATCTACCAAAGAGTCACGCTTGTTTAAGCATTAATATAACATAAATGTAATGCACCTCAAAAAAGCAGATACTCTTTCCAAATTCAGCAAAAAAGCTTCTCGGTTCTCAGCTGCTGCTCAGTAACTATAATCTAATACAGTGAATAGATAATGAAATGATCACAATTCTGTACCATCCAAAATTCCAGAGTCAGTAATGTAGACAGGTTCCCAGGTATTTCGATAAAACAAAGGCTAAGTGTAATGAAATTAAAGCAATCGAATTTGGTAAGAAGAAATCTAGGGCAGTACTTGGGCAATGTTAAAAGGCAGATATATAAATGAATTTACTTCGACTGTTGGCATAAATCAGCCTCTCCAGGCCTCTCATAGCATGTATTGGCCCCAATCCTATAATTCCATCAACAATAGATTATGTGAACTGTTTTGTCCTGATATTCATTCATAAATGGACAGAAGAATCAGATCAAGTTCTCTCTCTATAAATCCTAATGAAAGTGGGGTTTGGCTATACAATACTAGGACGCTGCACTTGTGGGTTAACGACTGGGAAGGGGGCTACACAGTCATCAGTCAATGTCCTGGGAATGTGTGAGCTGTGTAAGCGCTGGCCCCCACTCAGGACCTGGTCAACATATACAAGACTTCTGCTTTTTTATTGGGTGTGGGAAAGAGCCATGCTTCAGTAAGGAGACTCAGAGAAAACCACAGTTTGAGGGTTGGCTTGGCCGTAGGCCAAAGACTGGAAAGGCCCTCCTTCTCCCACAACAGAAGGGTACTCGTGGGTGGGAAGGAGGAATTACTGATAGACAGAACACAGACTGCAACTTGGAAGGTTATGGGGAAGCAAGATCTGGGCTCTCTTACTAGAAAGATAATACTGTTCAGAGATTAAATTCTGGGAGGCTTTTTCTTTCCTTTTTTTTTTTTTTTTAATTCCTTCCAGAAAAACACTTCTTTTCATCTTTACTTAGGCTTCTTGGTGATGGAGCGGAGCTGGATAACTCTTTGTAGTGAAATAACTCTGAATTCATTTTTTTTTAATTAAGGGAGATAAAGTAGGGAAATGTTAACCTCTACTTCAACGGGTTAACATCTTTTTGTACCCCTTTTACTTTGGTTCCAGGAAAGAAAACATTTTTATGCATTTTATCCTAACTTGGATAAAGTTCCCATTACATAGTACACAAAACTGCTTCTAGAATGTCGCTCTCTGGCAGCTCAAGGACTGGGGTGGTATATCTTCCTGAGCATGTCAGACGCTAAGCACTTTAAGCACTCACCTTATTACCACCAGCCAAGAGCCTGGCAATGCAAAGAACACATTGTGTCTTTTGTGCAATCAAACGATGCTGCAAAAAGCTTGGGGCCAAGGTGGGGGTGAGGGTAGCTGTTTCTATTTTAGCAAAAGCAAGCTTCCAAAAGGCCTTTGTCTCACATTGTATGGAGTTCTTGGCTGTCTTCCATTCACAATGTTTGTCAGCAGGGGCAAGACTGGAGGCTGAGCAAGAGAAACAGAGTACAACTTCGGGGATGGGGGAGAAACCCAAAAGATGCTGCTGTTCTTACAGAGAGAGGCTGATGACGCCAGCACCTGAGGTAGGGGTTTGAGTGGTCAGATATCGGAAGTACTCTGGCATATCCTTTTATTTCTAAAATGGATTAAGAGGCTCTGTCTCCTTTAGCAACTAAGGCTGAAGGGTCTTAGTCATTCAACTGATCTGCTCTCCGGGATGTGAATACAGCTGTTTACCTGTAATGAAAAGTTTATTCGCCAACAAAAACCACTGGGTTTTAGGCAGTTCTTAAGTCAATTCGACTTGTAGACTTGTACATTTGAGAAACAATGCCAGTCATTAAAAGATACTTAAATATGCTCCTAAGCCTTAGATTCTGTGATCCGATAAAAACCAAAGAGTCCAGCAGTAGTCTCTAAGTTGATTTTTCAACAGTATCGAGACAACTGAACTGATTCTGGGCCGGGTGTGTTAAAACTAAAGAAGTCCAACCATGAGGCAGCTGGCTAAGGTCGGAGTTCCAATCCATGACTAGAAAACCCAGTGAAATTAAGTAGCTCTAAGATGTTACGTAGATGACCGCCCCTCACTAGCAGCCCGTCGTGGTATTCATCATCCTTTCTACTTTTCCTTCTCATATCTCTCTAGCAATTCTGAACAAATTAATTTGCATTTATTTTCAATTTTTCAAACATGTAAATATAAGTAAAAAAAAAAGTAGCCTTTATGAACCTTGAACTTCTCCTAAAACACTTTCCTTAATACCATTTTATTTATTTATTTATTTACTTACTTACTTACTTACTTATTTATTTATTTTAAAGATTTTATTTATTTGACAGAGAGAAACACAGCCAGAGAGGGAACACAAGCAGGGGGAGTGAGAGAGGGAGAAGCAGGCTTCCTGCCGAGCAGGGAGCCCGATGTGGGACTCGATCCCAGGTCTCCGAGATCATGACCTGAGCCGAAGGCAGTCACTTAACCAACTGAGCCAACCAGGCGCCCCAATACCTGAGTTTTTATGTATTACTTATGTGACCCAGAGAAAGTCACCTTTAGTGATTATCTGTTTTTTTGTCTGTAAAATGGGGCTAATAAGAGGATGACTGGGAGGATTCAGTGCGATAATACAAATGAGAGTCTTAGCTCAGTGCCTGACATGTGGTAACATCCTGAGAAATGCAATCCTCATGATACCCAGATATCTATTAACCTTTCCTTAGCAGACATAAGCAAACTGAGGACCAGAGAAGTTTGAATAGCCTGTCCTAGGCATGGGCTGGACAGAAGCAAGATTATCTGTCCAGGGGGCCTATTTCCCAAATAGCTAAATGTAGTTTTACATGTAACATTTCACATATTTTCAATGTATTTTTATTAGGTAAGAAGAAAGGAGCTTGGCTTGGCAAAAATCTACTAAATCAAATGGTTCTAGGAAAATCAATCAATCAATCAATCAATCAATCATTATCATCATCATCTAGAAACTAAGTGTTGTATGAGTTCCTGATAAAAGAAGGAAAACCAAATCGGCAGTAGGTTACAGCAGGCAGGCATGCTCCAGGAATTCAACCCCACACACACAGGTTCTTCCTCCTGAATGGCCCTAGCCCAGTCTTCGTCCCCCACACTCTGTTAGAAGGATGTAGAAAGACTCGCCCCCACACCATCAGCCTGTTTGCTTGCGCTCTCCGTGCCATGCTGAGGAGCCAGTGTGTTATTGCTGGCTGCCTGGAAAAGCCCAGGTGCCCCCTGAATTTCTCTTTCTTTCCCCTCCCCCACAAAACAAACACACAGCAGCTGTAGGCTTGGAGAAACAGTATTCATTCCTGGCTGGGGGTGGGGGGCGCAGAATTTTTCTAGACATATGCAATGGACTTTTAGGAGCAGTGTAACAAGACTTGGCTGGGCTTATATGGGAATCCTTTCCACACCTGTGAAGTTGTACGTGGACACACATACCATTAGCAAAAAGCTCATTACATATGATACTCAAGATGTACTTGCATACTGAAAGACCCTTTGGTGTGAACCCAGAGCTGCCCACCCCCAACACTTGTCACAGGAACAAGAGTTTCTGTTGGTCCTTACTGATCTAGGTCAGTCTGGTGAAGGAGAGCAGGGTGGGAAGGGGAAAGTAAAGGACAGATGGGGTGGAAGGGTGAAAGGAGTTCAGGATGCACAGTTTTCTCCCACCTTGAGTTACCTCACTAGGTTCAAAATTAAGTCTACTAAAAATTGAACTGCTCTGGATAGAGAACGGAACCAGTGAAAAATTAAGATTTTTAAATATTTAAAAATCCCCTCTTTCTCCCCTCTGTTGTTAAAAGAAACTTCAGCAATTCTGCCTTGGTCATCAAAATGTCCGTAATTTTTCTGCTTTTGGGGCTTTTTTTTTAGTCTGGATGAGGCAGAGAAGAGAGTGGGAGGGAAGGAGAGGGGGGCTGGGAGCAGAAGTTTAACAAAGGATCACTTTAACAGAAACTACTGAGTAATCGCTCTGTCCTGGGCCAAGAATAACATCAGCTCAATGTCGGCAATTAGAATCAGGTCAGCTGGGCCTCACAGGCGGTGCGGCCCTCTTCATAGCCCCCCAGCACGGAGGGCTACTCATGCTGATGTCACCAGCAGTCACCGCTGCCCGAAAGTCCCCCGACGCAGCTGAAAGAAAAGTTTTCTATCCTTCTCCTTCAGGGGCAGGAAGCCCGAATGAGAAGGAAGTGGGAGCAATGAGTGTAAACCAGAGAGAAGACACACACTGGCATAGATCAACACATAACAGATTCATTTTACCACCCCTAGCCTACTTCTCCAACCACCCTGAAACTCACATGAAATAAATGAATATATGTAAAGCACCTGGAACAGTGCTTGGGCCACAGTGCTTACTGAGTGTTGGCTATTATTATTTAAAACAAAGAGGGAGCAATCTGTCCCATTACTTATCTCCTAGCCACCATAAAACTTGAAGCCTGGGAGCAGTGATCGCTGGGCAAAATGTACCCTGATAAGAAAAATGCACATGAAGGTTTTCAAGTTTGGAAAACTTATTTATAAGGAGACTGTGGTAGATGGAGTGAACAAGATGGAAACAAAGTTCCTATAAAACAATGATTGCCTGAAATTTTATAAGGGCAACACTGATTTTTAACATTTTCGGTCTCCCTGCCAAAGGACAGAAAACAAATAAGTGAAGAGGAGAGGTTTCTAATCTTTTTCCCTCTAGCTCAGTGGTTCTCAAAGTGTGGTCCCCCAAAGAGCAGCAGTGGCATCACCTGGGCAAGTGGTTAGAACTGGAAATAACTGAGCCCCATTCCCAAACTTACTGAATCAGAAATGGGGTGGGGTTAGTGATCGATGTTTTAACAGGCCGTCGAAGTGGTTCTGTTGTTCATAATCTAGGGACCTGCAAACTACGGCTTGTAAAACAAATCCTGTCTGCTGCCCACTTTTAATAAAAAAAGTTTTGCTGGAAAACAGCCACATTCATTTATTTCCATATTGTCTATGGCTGTTTCCATTCTATCATGGCAAAGTTGATTAGTGGCCGCAGAGAATCTATGGCCAACGAAGCCTTCAGTATTTACTATCTGGCTATTTACAAAAAAAGTTTACTGATCCCTCTCTGACTCAGAATGACAGCTTCTTTAAAACTGCTGGTGTTACTCATGAGTGTGTAAGAGTGCATGGTTTCCATTTTGTCTTACTTTGTTTATCCTGCTTTCTGTCAAATGGACTGAATCACACCCATTTCCTTATACCTCAGTCCCTGGAAATCCTGCCCATGGCTCTCGGGACCTCCTCTCCGATGCCATGTTATATGGTTCCAGTCTCTTGTTGAGGTGGACTCAGTGCATGACACTTTCTCAGTTTATGAGTGCAATGCTAGACAGAGATGAAGACCAAACCTTACTGTGCATGAACAGTTAGAGATGTCCATTGCCAAACATATGCTGAATCAGAGTCTGCCTTCTTAAAATTAATACCTTTAATAAGCTGGCAACCTAAGTGCAGAAAGGGATGGAGAACTTCCTCCACGTGTAATGCAAGAAAGGTTGTAGGATAGTTGCCCCAAAATATGTTTTTTTCCCCAAAAAATATTTTTAGGGAATCATTATGAAGGGTACAGTCCATGCACGTAATCAATATAATTCGATACGCTGTAGTGCAATACAATAGAAAGCCCCCTTCAATGGCCTGATTCACAGGTATCTCTTATGAATGAATGTTAAGAAAATTAGATTTCAATTCTACCCTCAAACAGGTAATTAACCAAGTTGTTATTTATATCAATGGCTATGTATATTTTAGAAGAATGAATCCAAACATAAGTTCATCAGAGAAACCGCCTCTATCTATTAACCCAGGGGCAGGAACACAGGGAACGCAAAGCAGGCTTCCATCAACAACGTGGTGATCATTATAATGGTGGAGTCAAGCACAGCCATAGTGTAGGCTAGAAAAAGAGGCTTAAAATAGGGGACATTTAGTATCTTATTTGTTATTTTCTTAGTTATAAACTCTTCAAGCTACGAATTTAGTTTCTTTAGCTCTCCCCATAGTCCTAGAACTTCACCCTGACTCATTTTTACCTAAAGCAACTATGGGTTAGAAGAACAGGGGGAAGAAACAGATGATGTTATAAACACATATAAAATTATGATGAATGATTTTCTGTTCCCTCTCCAGGAGACACGAGATAACTCCCTTCTTGGGAGTTCTAACTCCTCCCTAAGACAGATACTCTGACAGATTCTAAAAAACATGTTTTCCATACACTTCATAGTTCAGTGAAACTAAACTAGTATAATCCTCACTGGAAAAA
Source organism: Spilogale gracilis (assembly GCA_004023965.1). Classification (NCBI taxonomy): domain Eukaryota; kingdom Metazoa; phylum Chordata; class Mammalia; order Carnivora; family Mephitidae; genus Spilogale; species Spilogale gracilis. The sequence goes on from PITA01028348.1 coordinate 7,333, forward strand.
AAAAAATCCACACAAGAATAGCATTACTCTCAATTTTCAAAGGAATGTGAGTCACTGGAAGCTAATCAAAAGAATGAGAAGGGCTTTTCAATGAAGCAATCTAAAAGATTTTCTAAAAGTGAAAATCAGTAAAATGGTCTCTCTTTCCCTCAGTCTTCAGTGCCCTACAATCACTTTAAAAAAATCATTATCATGAGGGCGCCTGGGTGGCTCAGTCATTAAGCGTCTGACTTCGGCTCAGGTCATGATCCCAGGGTCCTGGGATCGAGCCCTGCATCGGGCTCCCTGTTTCTCCCTCTCCCAATCCCCCTGCTTGTGTTCCCTCTCTCACTGTGTCTCTCTCTGTCAAATAAATAAATTAAAAAAAAATCATCACCATTTCAAGGTATGGAAGCATTAAAAGGGCCTGTCTAGATTCATTAGATCATCGATTATGCTCATATAAGGTAAACAAGGCTATTTCTGAGACCTCTCCTGTCCAGGATTTGATTAAGCTGGCATTCTCAAGTACTCTGCATGATGAGGAGTTCAGAAGCTCACAAGGTTTAAGAAATTTACACAGATTAAAAAAAATCTAAGAGGGGCGCCTGGGTGGCTCAGTTGGTTGGACGACTGCCTTCGGCTCAGGTCATGATACTGGAGACCAGGGATCGAGCCCCACATCGGGCTCCCTGCTCGGCAGGAAGCCTGCTTCTCCCTCTCTCACTCCCCCTGCTTGTGTTCCCTCTCTGGCTGTGTTTCTCTCTGTCAAATAAATAAAATCTTTAAAAAAAAAAATCTAAGACACACATTTATATCTACAACTGTGAAACTGCCTATCCCATAGATTTTCTAAATGAGGATGGAAGGCAGTGTGGTGATCAAAATGAGATGCTGTGTTCCATGCTTCCCAGGTGCAAGCAGTCTGGATTTTCCTCCAGTAAAAATGACCAACTGAACTACTGCACAACTACCTATACTTACAGTATTTCTCGTAAATTACATTGAGTTAATATAATATAGAGAGTACACCAGTACTGAAAGAGATGAGCATGTAATGAATGAAATTGAAATAATAAAATGTCTAAAACTGAACAATAGTTGAAAAGATTAAGTAGACATAGAGAGCACAATGATAACTGCTTTATTTAGAGGGAAAGAAAAAACTTCAGGGAATGTTGCCTTATCCTCTGAGTGAATATTAATTTTGCACAAACTAATGTACACTATGTACTATATTTTTATAAGAGCAAATAACAAGAGATCAAACTGATATATTTCTTCATGTAACCAGATAAAAGGGAAGCTCATAAAATCAGTACTAATTTAGCCCAAAACAATATGCAGGACATAGTAACGGATTCCAGTGATAACCCTGAAATCATTAAGAAAACGTTAACTGTGTAAGGCCTGATTTTTTTGTGAAGTCATCCTTTCCCTGTAGTTTGGGCCACACTGACACCCCAGTACAATGCACTTACTCAGCTTCCTCATACATACCCTGAGGAGGTTATGTCACTGTAGTGACAATGAAGAGGAAACCAGTGTTTCACAAGAGCTTAATCACCACCACAGCAAGGATGTTCAAGTATACCGTTACCTTTTTGTAACAGTTTTGTTTTGTGTGCTGTCCAACCAGAAGACCAAAAGCCAAACTTATGACCATCTCTATGAGAAGAACTTGAAACATTATCGATACCTTGAAAATCCTGAGAGGTCATAAAGGATTAATGTGTGCTTATGTGCACCACGTGTGTGAAGATAAGGGAGTAAGTAGTACATCTGGGGGAAAAAAAGTTGCTTCAAAGGCTAGCTTTTAGGTAGATGGAAAGTAGACCCTCTGGGAGCTTACTGAATTACCATGATACAAGAGAAAGGGGAAATGCTACAAGAGATTTCTATAGAGAAATCCTTAAATGAAAGAAAATGTCCAAACTGGGTCAGCGTTACAACCCAGCCAAGCCAACATCATGGCTTCAGAACATTTCTTCCCTTAGATTCTCCGTGAGTCACCCAAGCCACAGTGCTGTTGGTAAACACTTGGGAAAGTCTTCCTACCTTTCCCATTGATCTTATTCCCCCCTCCACACCCACCCCTACTGCAACCCCGCACCCCCTTAGAAGGAAGATAGTGGTGTATGGAAAAGCCTTAATCTGAATTACCTGGTGCCGGGCTCGACTCTGGTCCAGAAGCTGCCGGGACTGAAGTTTTTGTTGCTCAAGCTGCTGCAGGGCAAAATGGAGTTGGTAACTGCCTGCTGTGGGGTGATACTTGTGCTGGGGGGCCACCCCCGTAGCCCTGCTGTACGCGTTGTTCTCCACCTCTCCCTCCCAGGCGAGGCCACCCGTCTGAAGGCTCCTGAAGAGAAAAGAAGGCAGATTTCTTAGACAGGCTGTAGGAACAACCTAATGGAAAAGAGAGAAATATCACAGGTGTTTTTCCCGCATACAGCCAGACACAGGGTGGAATTACAAATCTATTTGTGTGATAAATGATCTGATTCGCCCACTGAACTGGAGCTCCAAGACAAGATCAGAGTCGGCACTGTTCTCCATTCTATTCGCAGCACTTACCCCGAGGCCCAGCACATGCTCCAGGTATAAGAAGTGTTTGTTGAGGGTTAAATAATGAAATTAGGCCCTTCAGTCCCCTGTGATGGCCACAAGGGCTTCCGAGAGGAGCCAGGGGCTTCAGATGCAGGATGACAAGTTAAAGTTCAGGTAGGAACAGAGGCACAATCATCTTCTCTAACATCAACTTCAAAAGTATAGGGGGGAATTATACAGAATTGATGGTTTTTCTTAACCACCCATTAGTGAGCTCCTGTGTCCCTCATGGGATAAAACAACTGGTCTGAGAAGATACTTTTTTCCTTATTCTAAATTTACCTCAACAGAGTCCCCAGCTGAGCTGATGTTTTGCCTAAACATCCGAAGAAGTTGAAGGGCTGGTGGCCTTTGGGATCGTTCAGTAGGTCCCATGCTAGGCTCTTTGTTACATACTCTGACTTTCTTCATTGCCCAGATTCCAAAATTTTAGATTCTGGTGACCATGTCCGTGTATACCCCAGCTGAAGTCTTCGTAACTGCAGGCCTATACTTACCCTCTCAGTCTGTTTCTTCCGGGTATAAAAGTCCCGATTTATACCACTTCATACCCATTAGGATGGCGACTATTAAAAACAAAACAAATGGAAAAAAAACCAAATGCTGGCCAGCACAAGGAAACCTGGAACTCTCGCGCATTGCTGGTGGGAACGTGAAATGGTGTAGCTCCTGTGGAAAACATTCTGGTAGCTCCTCAGAGAGCTAAATGCAGAATAAGCATGTGACCCAGCAATTCCCACCCCGTCCAGGTATAAACCCCGAAGAGAGGCCTCAGACACTTGTACACAGTGTTCACAGCAGCATTATTCCCAACAGCCAAAAGGTGAAAACATCAAGTGAACGGATAAACAAAATGTGGTCTATACATCCAAATGGCCAACAGACACATGAAAAAGTGCTCCACATCCCTCGGCATCAGGGAAATACAGATCAAAACCATAGTGAGATACGACCTCATGCCAGTCAGAATGACTAAAATTAACAAGTCAGGAAACAACAGATATTGGTGAAGATGTGGGGAAAGGGGAACCACCCTACATTGTTGGTGGGAATGCAAGCTGGTGCAGCCACTCTGGAAGACACATGGAGATTCTTCAAAAAGATAAAAATAGAGCTACCCTACGACCTACCAATTGCACTACTGGGTATTTACCCTAAAGATACAAAATGTAATGATCCAAAGGGGCACATGCACCCAAATGTTTATAGCAGCAATATCCACAATAGCCAAACTATGGAAAGAACCTAGATGTCCATCAACAGATGAATGGATAAAGAAGACATGATATACATACACAATGGAATACTATGCAGACATCAAAAAGAATGAAATCTTGCCATTTGCAATGACATGGATGGAACTGGAGGGTATCATGCTGAACGAAATAAGTCAATCAGAGAAAGACAATTATCATATGATCTCTCTGATATGAGGAATTTGAGAGGCAGGGCAGGGGGTCGTGGGGGGTATGGAGGGAAAAAAATGAAACAAGATAGGACCGGGGAGGGAGATAAACTATTAAAAGACTCTTAATCTCAGGAAACAAACTGAGGGCTGCTGGGGGATGGGGGGGGAGGGATAGAGTGGCTGGGTTATGGAAAAAATAAAAATTAATAATGAAAAAAAATTAAAAAAAAAACAAAATGTGGCCTATACATATAATGAAATATTAGCCTTAAGAAAGAAAGAAATACTGACATGTTACAACACGGATGAACCCTACAGACATCATACTCTGTGAAATAAGTCTATCACAAAAGGACCAAAACTGCATGATTTCACTTCTATGAGGTCCCTAGAAGAAGTAAGTTGCTAGAGACAGAAAGTAGAATGGTGGTTTCTGGGGCTAGGGAGATAGGAGAATTGGGAGTTACTGTTTAATGGGTACTGAGTCTTTAGTTTGGGATGACAAGAAAGTTCTGGAATGGATGGTGGTGATGGCTGTACAAACTACGAATGTACTATATGCCACTGAATTATACACTTACAAATGGTAAATTTTAGGTTGTGTGTATTTCCCCACTGCTTTTAGAAAAGGTCCCATTAATTTTTAGAACAGTCTTACCGGCAGCCCTTTTCTCTCATTTTTGGTTCTTCTCTGGACCTTCTTCAACCAACCTGTGGTATTTTGTTTTGTTTTGTTTTCCTTTTTGAAGTACAGTGACCAGAAAATTGTACACAGAAGAAACAAGAACCTCATAGTGAACAATCTTACTCCAAACCTGGTTATCAGGGCTTAAAGAAAAGAAATGGTGCCTAAATGAAGAGAAATGGTCATAGTGATTTAAAGCACCCTGCTGTTATTTCCTCTGCAAACTTCCTTGGACATTAAGGGCCATTTCAATGGCAGAGAGGCAGCAACACTGGGGTAAGGTTATGCTGATCTTCCTGAAGCCTGACCCTACAGGCCACCTGGTTATTTATAGCCTGATTCCTAAGGACTCCGACAGAGCCCTGGGAGAAGGATCAAAGTGGAATGTCTGCTGAGTCCAGAAGCCCAGGCTCCTCTCTTGTCTGTGTTCTCCCACATAACTTCATCATTTCAGGGGTCTGCTTTGGTTTGTCTGCCTCTCTCAGAGGGATTTCCAAATACCCAGTGAAGGGAAAGTCTGAAAGCCCATGGATGAAGGGTTTTCTACTCACATAATCTCACCTCTGACAGGTCACATCCTTGCTCATCTCCTCCCATAGTTCAGTTGCACACACTTTCGGCTAATCTTCTTGGAGAACAGTACCAAAAAGCTCAGAGCTTACCTATAGATTTTTCTGAGTATGACACCTGATCTTTAGGGATCCCTCAGTGCATGCTGTTATGCAGCTAAAAAGACAGGATCTTCCCCCAAGGGACTTGCAGATACATAGAGCAATGTGGCGACCAATGACTGAAGAAAAGGACGGACCTAAATACACAAGTAAAATGTTCCCGTTATTCCACAAGGTGGAGGTTGAGTGGGAGTCCAACAGTTGTAGGGTGAGGAAAGGAGGAGCCAGAGGAGGCTGTTATCCCTTTTCTCATTAGCAAGAGAAGAGAGAAGCTTAGTGAGGAGAACATTCAAGAAACAACTGAGCAGCTCAGGGAACTGCTGAGGCTCTGAGTGGAAGGGGTGGTGGAGCATCCAGGTATAAACGAAGAGAAGGGTGGAGGCAGAGTGGGCGGATCCAATGAACAAATGAATTCAAGGGAAGAGAGAGACCGAACAGCAGGAACCGCCTGGCTGAATAACCTTGAGAGTTCCATATCAATTAGGACAGATACTCAAATTTAGAATGAAACTATTACTTACAAAACTATTTCTTACAATAACAACGAAAGTCAGAAAATTCATCAATTGTGATTCTACTTCCATTTCTGGCTTGAAAGTTACAGAAGTTGCTAGCCATAAGTAGCAATCTAAACTCAGGTATTAAAGGGTTTTTTTAAACTACATTATAACTTTTATGTTAGAATTCATCTCACTGGAAGGCTGGATTGGTTTTATTTGCTAAAAGAGGTTTATAAACAGATATTCCTAGGAGGCATTTACTTTAATGCCTTCTTGTTGTACATCAGAAATCAGAGTAATGAGGTCCTGTTATACAGAGAAGACCAGGGACAGATTCTCAGGTGTGTGTGCACAAAGCAGGGGTCTGTGAGTGTAAGGGGTATGGCAGTGGGTAAGAGAAGGGCAGGTAAGAGGTCTGTCCATCCAACCGCACACACCGTAAACAGACAGCAGTATCATCAACTTTTATAGTAAAAGGTGTTTTTAATCTCATCAGTAACCTAAGCCCAGTCTCCAAATCACAAAAGAAAGTTTCTCAAGCAAGTAAAAACTTACAGGCAGGAATTTTTAGAGTGCACCCCTGGGTAGGGGCAGGAGTGCTCAGCTATGTAAGGCAATGTGGTGAGTTGCTTGCTTAGAGTGATGCTGGTGGTACTCAGGCCATGGGATCTCATAATTAAAGCACAGGCCTCTGGGGTTTGTAATATGCAAGTTCTACAATGACTGATTTAGAGGAAGTCAGGTGCACTCTCATTTGGGCCTTACCTGGGATTACGTATTCCCTTCTAATAGTTTCCACTTCCAGCCAAAATCGATCCTCAATCTTGATTCCTTGTAGTCTACTAGTAATACATTTTCTACTGCCATCAAAATTTTGAGCTTTACTTATTCTCTCTAGTTTTTATGTTATTCTTTGCTCAATACGAAAATACAGTATTGTACATACTCCTGACAAATAACTTCTAAGAGTTTTATACTGTTTCTAGAACAGAGTAGAGACAGCCAAGAAAATTAACTGTGGAAATGCTCACAATGTCTAACATTTGGGCACCTGGGTGGCTGAGGGTTAAGCCTCTGCCTTCGGCTTAGGTCATGGTCTTGAGTCCCACATCGGGCCCTCTGCTCAATGGGACCCTGCTTCCTCCTCTCTCTCTGCCTGCCTCTCTCCTTATTTGTGATCTCTCTCTGTCAAATAAATAAATAAATAAAATATTTTTTTAGAAAAGAATGTCTAACATTTGACTCAAATTCGAAGATTCAAAGCAAACAATGCTGTATTTCACCTTTACGACATACGTAGCTTATAGGCAACAACATGGCAGACTTTTCTCAGTGTCACCTTCTTTTATTAGCCTGTTCATTTAGAATTTCATCTCACTTTCCCTATTACACTGTGGCATGGCAGGGCTAAATGCTTCTCCATAACTACCCTTCCTACACCACAGCCCCCAAATGCCAGCCAAGACATACTTTCTCCTTTGCTTTAGTATCTGTTCCGTCAAACGGATGTTGGTTGTAAGGAACTTGCAGGCGCTGATCTTTACCCAATGTGCAGGTATTTAGCAAAGCAAACCTCACCAGGCAGTTGCACTGTCCGTAAGGACAGGCTTTCAGATTTTCTGTGCCTGATGTGATGTCACAAGAGTGTAGAGTAAGAATGAGGCACAGAAATGTGACAGTCATACAGAGAGTGTGACCCCCGCCGTCCATGGCCCCAGCCTCCTCCGCCTGGTCCCAGCAAGACTTGAGCTACCATGTGTACAGAGGGTTGGGAAGTGTGTGAGTGTAGATATTAAGGACAACAGAGACTACACTTTCTTTGTTTACAAATTCTCAGTCCCAAAGTAGTCATAGCACCCAGGAAGTACTGCAAAGGAGCTGTAAATGCTGAACATCTTACAGATGAGAGCAGGGCTCCTGGGAGCAGAACAAAGCAGTGCGGGCCAGAATCAGGAAGCTCTGAGATCAGAGAGGCATCATGCATGGCGGTGGGGACTTCTCTTGGCTTTAGGGGATGTTTCCAAGGACAAAATGAGAGTGATTCTGCATGGATTGTTGCGTGTCCAATCCCCAGTGCCTCCCAGGGCAGCTGGAACTGGGCCATATTCACAACGAACCACACAGGGAAGAAGAGAATAAAGCAGGGAAGGGTCCTCTCCACGGGGGCCTTCATTGCACACTAACTTCTCTGTGTCAACTATTCTCATCTGTGAAATGGGGATAGGAAAATAAGTACCTATTTTAAGATCTGTGGGGGTTCAAGAGCTAAACAAGTGCAAGTACTGGCACCCAGGAAAGGCTGCAACCACCTATCCCCACCACAAATGCTATGATTATTACTACTCTTCCCTCTACCAAATGATTCCATTTCATTGCTGCTCTCCAGTCCTTTAAGGTTAGTACACAGAAAACATGAGAACAATCATTCACCATCAAAGGATTCTGTGTTAGCAAGTTAGCACAATCCAGCCATCAGCACAGTATTAGCTCTGTAGTCAACAGGGCTCCGGCTTACTAAAAAGAAAAGCGCCGCTGAACAGTATCCTCCAAAGGGTTGTCAGAATTGCGCTAGGACTGCTGTGTGCTGAGGGCTAGAACAGGTTATCCGGAAAGGGATGACTCTGCCTCCTCTTCAATCCACTAAACAGTGGAGGGGACAGAAGCACGTACACCCATCTATTTATGCATTCAGTTTTCTACTCAAATCTACTTCCTGCACCTCCATCAGAGCCGATCATCCCTGCCTTCTAGTCTTCACCAGCGGTCTCAGAAGGACTGTTTGCCCTCTTTCCTGTCCTAACCTCCTCCCCAGGGTCTTTCAGCCTGGCCTCCACCCATATAAATGTGGTAAACTGCCTTTTCCTGTTCTGGAGGGGGCCCCACGGGGAGTCAGACTGAGCTGCACAGACCTCTGGGACTCTCCTTCAAAACTCCTAAAGGGAAGTCCTATTCTCCAGTCTCAGAAATAATGAACCAGAACCTTCTTGGTTTTAATATCGCTCCCTCATTCTCCATCCTAGATGTTACCTCTCCTGTAGTTAAATCAGAGGTAAAGCCCAAAAAATATTTAAAGGCGTCATTGAACTTGTGCTTCTGAGCAAGCTGTAGAAAGTTTTATGAGACCATCACTCCTACCTGTACGCAAAGAACAAGCTGAACACACTGCTAAAACATACTTATTTCAAATGCAACAAAATGCTAAGGATATGCAGAACCCTTAATGAATAAAATTCCAGTATATGACAAACCGGAAGCTTTCAGCCAGTATGGACCCTCGGTCGAGGCGGTATCTGCCACAGATAAGGGTTAAGGCACAACCACCTGACTTTTGACAAACTCAACACCTGCATGATATATTGGACTCCTTGAAGCCCAGCCACAGAGTGAGTCTGTGGCCACCCACCAACTCTTTCACCAAGTGCGTGGGGAGACCAAAGGCTGGAGACAGGGCAGGAGACTGACCCAAGTCCCTTTCAGAGAAACTATGTCTATTATTCTTTGACATTCACCAAAACTCAATAAATAGTAGTCTAAAATTTAGTTGTGATATAGAATCTGAAACTGAGTCAATGAACTTTTCATACTCTGTTGGTTTATCTTGTACTTTGAATGGATCTTTCTTGTTATACAACATTTTGTAATAGCTTGCATTAGCTTTAGGAATAATGGTTTACTGAACTATGTAGACCTTTCAAATGTTGACACATTTCCTTATACAATATAAAAAAAATCACTCATTAATATTACTCAATCACATCAGAAAAGTCTTCAAGTACTAGGAAGCTATCAAATCCATAACGGTGGATACAAGTTTTCCATAATTCTAATTTTTTCGTGAAAGCTAGAATTTTATCACTGACAACAAATACTATCAGTTGTTTTCCTTAAAGTGCTAGGCTGTTTATTTTTGAGAAAATATCTGCCAAACATCTAAATCTGAAGAACCAGAGTTTGTCTATCAGTTGTTCTTTCAAGTAAAAATGTGTAATGAGAAAAGCAGCTAGTAATTCAGAGAGTCACAAAAGTGCTTTTCCTCAAGACAACAATCGCATGGTAGGCAGAAGTACTCTCTAGGTACCTCCTATTTTGTCAGAACATTAAAAAGGCATGTAATCCAGAGGTGAGATTTTGTAATTATTGTTGCATAACAAGGATTTTCTTAAGTAGCACTGGCATTTCTCTTGTAACTAAAAATGCTCTGGTGGTAAAGATGACAATGATTACTACTATAGTTTGGTGCCACGGCCTTAACTTGTACTAAGGCATAAGGAGTTTTATAAAAACACCATTGTTTTTACACCGTGTGTAAGTGTCAAAATGGTGAAAAAGGCAAAAAATGTCTTAATGCTGCTATGGAAAACATTTTGACCCTACTGGAATTCTCAGAGTCTTGAGGCCCAACCCCCCCGCCCCCCAGAATAGCACTTTGTGAACCACAAACCTGATGCAATAGAGTCTGGAGATAGGGGAGAACAGAGAGCACGACGGGAAGAGGACATCTCAGCTTCCCCAAAAGCTGACATCAGGATAAAAAGCAGACACCTTGCATGGTTCAGAAAACTGACTGCATGATGGTAAAGCATAAAAGGTCTTTAGAATCTTACAGGTCTCCCATCCTGCTCTCAAAACATCTGAAGTTAGAGGTGACCTGGAATCTCACTAAGGTTGTAACAAAGTCCAGACCCAGCTTAATTATCACTTAGGTTGGCTCAACCCCTTCTTCTTCTGACCCCCCCTATACTTCCATACATTAGCAGTCTGAGAGAAAGATAGGTATGTCTTTTCTGGGGTGTGGGAGGGCAAATAATACTTTGACTTAGTAACTTAAGACTGATTTTACATAAAATGTCTAGCATACCATTAATAATTATAAAAGTCATGCAGAAGCAAGAAAATGTGATCCATGACAGAAAACAGTCAACAAAGGGCACTGAGAAACGGCACAAATGTTAGACTTAATAGACAAGGACTTCAAAATAACCATGATAGGGGCGCCTGGGTGGCTCAGTCGTTAAGCGTCTAGAGTTCCAGGATCAAGCCCTGCATTGGGCTCCCTGCTTCTCCCTCTCTAGCGGTGTTTCTGTCAAATAAATAAATAAAATCTTCAAAATAACCATGATAAATATGTAAAAGGGTCTAGTGTAAAAGGTGGGCAACATGTACAAACAGCTGGGGAATTTCAATAGAGAGATGAAATTTATTTAAGGAAAGAACCAGGGGTGCCTTCAGCTTAGGTCATGATCCCGGAGACCCTCGGTGGGAAGCCTGCTTCTCCTTCTCTCACTCCCCCTGCTTGTGTTCCCTCTCTCACTTTGTTTCTCTCTGTCAAATAAATAAATAAAATCTTAAAAAAAGAAAAAAAAAAAAGGAAAGAACCAAACAAGAATCTTAGAAATGAAAAAATCAGGGATGAAGAATTCATTCAAAATGCTTCATAGCAGACTGAACACAATAGAGGAGAATATGCAACATACATAAAATTGGAATTCCAGAAGGCGAAGAGAGAGAATGGGGCAGAAGAAATCTTTAAAGAGATAAAGGCTGAGAATTTCCCAAAGGTGATGGTAGACACTAACTTACAAACTTAAGTAGCTCAGCAAATCCCAAGCAGGTTAAGTACAAAGAAATCGACACCCAGGCACATCACAGTCAAATTGCTGACAACTAAAAATAATGAAAAAGGTCTCAGAAGTAGCCAGGTGATGGGGTGCTGGCTGGCAGTGGCAAAACATTACCTGCCTGGGAACAGCAATGCAAATGGTTGCATTGTTGACTTGTCATCAGAAAACAAAGGATACCAGCCCTTTGTCTGTAGTGTCATTTGCAAATATCTTCTCCCATTCTGTGGGTTGCCTCTCTATAAAGAACTACTCAAACTCAACACCCAAATAGAAGATGAACACATCAAAAAATGGGCAAGAGACATGAAGAGGCACTTCACCATAGAAGATATACAAACGGCCAACAGACACATGAAAAAATGTTCAGTGTCACTAGCTATCAGGGAAATTCAAATCAAAACCACTCTGAGATACATCACAACTTACACCAGTCAGAATGGCCAAAATTAACAAGACAGAAAACAACAAGTGTTGGAGAGGCTGCGGAGAAATGGGAACCCTCTTACACTGTTGGTGGGAAGGTAAAAAAACTGGTGCAGCCGCTTTGGAAAACAGTGTGGAGATTCCTTAAAAAATTAAAGATAGAGGGGCGCCTGGGTGGCTCAGTTGGTTAAGCGACTGCCTTCGGCTCAGGTCATGATCCCGGAGACCCGGGATCGAGCCCCACATCGGGCTCCCTGCTCGGCGGGAAGCCTGCTTCTCCCTCTCTCACTCCCCCTGCTTGTG
>PITA01028349.1:0-19514 GCA_004023965.1 Spilogale gracilis
AGGACCCTGAGATCATGACCTGAGCCGAAGGCAGAGGCTTTAACCCACTGAGCCACCCAGGTGCCCGATAGATACGGATTTTGAAAGAGATTGTTTTCAGGGCAGAAGCAGGAAGTAGGAGGCTGTGCTGTCCACCGTGCCAGCCACTGGCCACATGTGGCTGCTGAACACTTGAGATGTGGCTGAGTCCACATGGAGATGTACCAAAAGTCTAAGACACACACCACATTGCAAACACTGGGGGAAAAAGACTGAAGTAGCTCATAGTGATGGTGTGATGTATGGTTTCTCTACATGTCGTGCCAGTCTCATGTGGAAAGGACAATATATTGTATTTCTTGGGTTAAATAAAATAAGTTACTAAAATTAATTTCACTTGCTTCCTCCCACTTTAATGTGGCCACTTGGAAATTTACAATTAAATATGTGGCTCAGGTGGTCTTTCTGCTGGAGCTCTGGTCTAAATATCGGGAATGTTTATCTAAATACCTGATCACTCCAGATATTCCAAGTATCCAAACACTTCTCTGAGGAGTGAAATTCCACTGGGTCCTCTAACTCCCGTGTTCTCTCTCTGATTCTCTCTCAACAGATACGGCTCTCCACGTAGCGTGTCCAGGACTACATTAATCACCGAGTCCTTTATTTTTTGTTGCCCCCTCCTACACAATTTCCATTTTCTTTTACACTTGCTTCCCCCAGCCATCTGCAGTACAGCGGTTTCGGATATTTGAGCTGTGTAGAGTCTCTCTGTACAGACATGTGCTTGGACTTTTCTCTTCCTGAGAAATCCGAAGGGGCCGATTCCAGAAGATCCACTCGCTCCCGGGAATGAGTGCCAGGGACTAGGCCGTCGGGTGGTCTCTGGGCCGTCCCCGGAGCCGCCTTCCTCGGCAGTCTGCCATCCCAGCAAGCGCCCTAACGTGCCCTTGCTTGGGGGAAACAACCAAGCGCCGCGTGGAGGCGGGGGAAACATGCTCTGTTGCAACTGTCTGGTTTCCTGCAAAACAAATACATTCCTTTATATTTTTAGGGAACAAAACAAGTGCTGCTACAAGGTTCACAATTTTCATTCTGAACACTTTTCTGAAACAAATTACCCCAAAGAAGCATTTTGAATACCCCGGTCACATCTTTGGGGCTATAAAAGACACCTTTTTAGTAGGGCACCTGTTAAAATGCAAAGCAAATTTCTTCAAGGCAGAAAAACAATCTGACAGTAGCAATGTAGAATTTGTTCATTCAAACACATCTATGTAAATGTAAAAAGTCATAAAATCCACCTGAACTGCTTGCTACTAAACCTGCAGCGACTAGTCTCAACCAGCCCGGTTTGAATGTCCTCCTTCAGAAGTGTTGAAAATGCTGCAAAGTTGGATGATTGGAAATGGGGCGGCCCCCTCCTGGCCTCCTCCTCCCTGATCCTACGGGAGCTCGCGTTGAGGATGGCCTCTTTCCATAGGGAACCATCTCAAGCCTCGAGGGGGCACAGCCAGTTGAAATCCAGCATCAAATCCAGCAGTTGGAAAAGGAAGCCTTGGGGCGGGGGAGTGACTGACAATTTTTTGTGCCTATGAATAAGTTGTTATTTTAACCCCTCATTGCGGAATCTTTATTTGACTTCTGTCTTTGGTATCAGATTGATTTCATCTTAGGCAGAATGCGAAGAAATAAGTATGGATGGATTTTTTTTTTACATTTAATTTTTTTTTTTTTCTTTTTTCCCCCAACATACGAATTTAAAGCTGAATCAACTCTTACTTCCAGTTGTGGATTTTAAAAGGATTGATTTGCAAGTAGGAAAGTCTTCAGGGAAGCAAGGATTCAGTTAACGCGGTCTTGTGTGCCGCTACTAGTTCTGACCAATTTGAGGGTGTCAGTGACATCCAGACCCATCTCTGGAAGCACCCATCCGATCTCAGTGCCTGCCCCAGCTGAGGGAGCTGGCGCTGTCCCTGCTGGTGTCACCACCGGAGTCAGTGCTGGCGGGAGAGACATTGAGCTTTCTCTGCTCTGTGTGAGTTGTATTGAGAGAGAGAGAGTGTGTGCATGCGTGCACGTGTGTAAAACACTGAGGACTGTGAATTGACTTCCAAACTTTTCTTGTATGAAATATCCCTGACATGGCAAAGCTGCTTTGACTTAATTTATTTGTTAAACGTTGCACTTTGTTTATAATGTGTTTTGTTTTCTGGAGTAAGTAAGGAGAAAGAAGAAGACCAATTCTATGGAAGTATTTATTTCACAAAGATGATGATTTTGCATTCATTTACACTTTAAAAATTCTTCTTTTGATTTTCTTATGGTGCCAGTACTTGCCTGATACAGCTGCTCCGTGGCGATTTGCGGTCTCACCGAAGGGTCCTTGTAGGGCAGGTTTTGCCAACTTTATCAGGTAATAACATTGCCCATAGATTATAATCTTGCTGTGACTATGTTTGGCTCTGATTTTAGAAGTTAAAACATTGGTCTTGGAGAGGATTGCCAATTAATAGTTGTCACACCGCCATTGTCTATTATGCAACTGTATTTATGTGCAGAAATTGAACAAAGGCCAGTAATTCTTTTTTGGGGCTCTCTTGTTGATAGATTGTTTAAATTCTCCCCAAAGTAACTTTCCCCTGGGTACCCTTTTCCTATTTCTAAAGAATTGCTTGGCCCTTTCATGTTTAAGAAAGAGCCACGTATTTCACTTGTAGTTCTATATTTCTTGATCACCACGAGGGACTCACAAAATTCACATGACTTTTATTCACAGCGAAAGTTGGCTTTGATGTCTCTTAAAGATAATTCTGCTACTTGCTGATCAGCCAGTCAGTTCACCTAGCTTCAATCTTTATAGGACCTCAAAACTAACTTTCCTACACTGTGACTAAAAGGTGGGCGAATGATTGGAATGAATTATACAGCATATTCAAGTGGATCCCTAAATATTACTTTATATGATAAACTAAGACCAGGACCATATCCTCTACAGGCCACTTTTTAAAAAGCCACATTTATGCAACTTCTTCATTTTTAAAGAATTCTTACTCTGTTACATTTGTACTCTATAAAAACCGTACTTCTGAATGGCTGAGCCTATGATTATATTTTTGATTGTATGCTCCTTTTTGTGGGAAAGAGAGAGAGAGTGAATGTTTCTCCTCTGTGAATAATTTTATATCTCATGCTACTTCTTGAAAGTTTACTTTTTGATGCTATAAGGGAATAGCCAGATGGTTTATACAAATAAACTCTACCTGCAGGATAGTGGATTATTAAATTAGAGAAATGCTGTTTGGGATATCAAGATTTATGGTTGGATTCAACTTAACCAGTTGCATTTTTATAATGTATATTCCTTCATTGACTGTATTATCAATTCATAAAGTGCTTTTAAAACTTAAAAGGATTTATGGTTGGAGACTAAAATATATTAATGCCAAATGTGTTCTGGTCAGTTACTAGAGAATTATGTGAATGACAGGTAGTAGGGAAAATAAGTGTGGAATAAGACTTAAAGGAAATAGTATTGTGATTACAAAAATTAGAATTCATAGAAATATTGGGGTAAATGAAGAAATAAAAATCTTTGTCTAGAATGTAGCATCTAGTGACTTTTGGATGCCCTAACTTGAGGTGAAGGAGTGATATTTCTGTCCAAGACCAGACCGAGCCATCACCAAGACTCATGGGGAATTATCGGTTCTCTTTTCCTAGAGGAATAACTGAAAACAAATAAAAGTCTTAACAGTCCCGTCTTTGAAGCGTATTTATTATTATTATTTTTTTAGCAGGGCAGAAGACATTCAGAGTCTGGCTACATGACACATGGGGGGAAGTTTTTCACTGGGAGGGGGCAGGGGGCAGATTTCCCTTCATTGTCTCACCCCTAATATCTTGAGCGAGCTAAAGGAACCATCATAGTCTAAAATGGTTTCATTTAACACTAACAATTTAGCCTTTCTGAAAGTACCGAACAAAGGCCAGGTAACTGCCGAACGAAGCCTTGCTCCATGAAGTCTGCTTACACATTTACCTCTTGTGGACCGCTTTTAAAGACTTCCCGTGGGGTGCGGATGTAAGGGGAGTAGGGCATTCTGTAGGGCTGTACATGTCTCGTTTGTAAAGTATGTAACGTGTGCTGCAGATGTGTGTTCTCTGGGCTTTATGTATCTGTACAGTAGCTTTCATTAAAATTTGTGGGTGAACTTCTTTTGGTGATTTGAGGAGGAAAAATGGCCGTTTATACCACATCCTGATGCTGTAATATATAGACCATGTAACAGAGATCTGGAAGTAACCCTCCCCTGGCCCGTGGAACATTCTGGTTATCCTGTCCATTCTGAAATGAAGATGTATGGGTACTCTGGCAGACTGCATGTTGTATAATTTGAAAAATACTAAAAGTGGAAAATAAAATGGAGTTAAACTTTGTCTGGTCTGTTTTTTCTTGAGTCATCCTAAAGACATTCTCATTGAAGGCCTCAATGCCAGGGTCAGGACGAACCCCTCAGAAGAAGAGTTCATGGCCGAGGACAGCCGCTCAGACGCAAAGCATGAGTAAAGTCAGCCTTGACCTTCCTGCCTCCTCCTTGGCTCAGTATCTGTTTTTACTTATTTGTTAGTGAGGAACCCAGAAAACCTGACATTTGTGCCTTCAGCGCCAAAACCATAGCAACTGATAAAATAAGTGTCTTAAACTTTTTTTCTTAAGATCGAGGTAAAGGTTGTAGAGCAGGGGAAGAGCTGAATTCTTGCCTGAGTCAGGCACTTATTTCAACAATACGTGGGTGTGGCGGTGTTCTTCAGCGATTGCATCGGAGCCCTGCACAGGTTGAATGTCGGAAGATTATCAGCATCTTTTGAGAAGGGTTGGCATGTCAGTGTTCCCCTTTAACCCACTGAGGGTATTAATGTCTGAGGTCTTAGGAGAGGACGTCGGAGTGTGACGCTTTTGGAGAATAACGAAAGGCAGGCTGAGAGATGATTAGATCTGCTCTCCTATAGCTCCAGTCACTGGAACCCTGGGCCCACGCCGGCGACGTGTATGTGAAATACCTTCATTCATGGTCGGCCTCATGTTGCGTGGCAGCCAGACAGTAAACTTTAATCAATTAAAAACGGGAAGGATGGATGTCAAGTGAACGTTTGGTAAGTGGGATTGAGGGTAGGGCAAATGATGTGCTTTTACGATGTCTTAGCCATCTTGCTTGAAATTGTTATTCTCCAAAGAACTCGGAAAAGGCCATTTCCAGATACCGGATTGGTAAAGGTGACTTATGTAGTAAAACTTTAAATGTGGATAGTATTTAGTTTGAAGCCTGCGTATTTAAGGTGAGAACGGAGTCCTCTGAAAGAACTCAGTGACAAAGCAGATTTCAGCATCAGCGGGAAATGACCCCCCAGGCCCCAGAGTGCAGGGTTTCTGCAGTGCAGGGGGACTGCACGGGCACCCACTGTTCCCCGGGTTCCTGCAAGTGTTCTCTATGCTTCCCGTTCCATTGAGCTCTGCATGGTGCTCGGACTATGCCTGGGAAGTACAGAGCCCGTGAACATCTGTAGGAGAATGAGGAGCTGAAGGCATAGCCTACAAAGGTAATTACAGATGACACGTGTATTGGCGGGTTTAACTGCAGCATTTGTGACAGGTAACATCTTGTGATTTGTCTTCCATACATAGTAAAGGGAACAGAAGCAGGAGGCAGCTCTCAGGTGACCATGCAAATGAAAATGCGGGCTCACCTAACAAGACATCCCGAGCCATGGGATTTTTACCCTCCCTTTGGCGGTTGCTGGTTACCTGTCCAGTCTGTGAAGAACCCCCAAATTTCTGTGTGGTTAGTTGGGCTCAGAATAGTCAGGGTCTTGCAGGGAAGCCCTGTGGATCCCTCCACTTGGGGTGCTGTGGATGGTGAAGGCTGGGGTTCTGCGTCCGCTTTGCTTCCCCAGCGCCGGCAGCTCTGCTTTGGGGCCCCTCCCAGTCTGGCACCCTCCAAACCCTCACCCCTCCCCATAACCAGACTGCATAAGATTCTCATAGAACAGCTCTTCAAAACCTGTACCTCAAATCCCATTTTACTCCTTCAGAATGTGTACTTCTAACTAGAGAAATTGGCAAACTTGCTCCTGATGTCGTGTGACAGCCCCTGAACCTCAAAATGCTCAGCTGCAGGAAGGAGGCAGTGAATGCCAGAGACTGTTCTGGCTGTGTGCCAGCTACTGTTTTAAGTGCTTTACATGTATTAATCCATTGAATCCTCCTAATAACCCCATGAGGTAGGCACCAGTATCTACTTTAGTGGGGAGGAAACAGGCACAGAGAGGTTTGGTCCCTTGTCCAAGGCCTCACAGCAGGGAGGAGGAGTCAGGATTGAAACCCAGGCAGTCTGGTCCTGAGGTAGGTGTGTGTGTAACCAGCAACTAGCTGCAAAAATCCTTTTGCAAGGAATTTATGCGCAGTCTTATACCTTTGCAACTTGTCTGTTTTCTCCTTTCAGAGGAATCAGAATTCCTTGTTTCTTGAATTATGTTAAGCAATCACATGCATCTAGGAAAGAATCATCCAGACAGTAATCAAAGAGGATGCCCCACAGCAGGGGTGCCTGATCAGGCGTCTGCTAAAGAAAGTCTGCACCCCAGCGGCTGTCAGGATCTTTCTTCCATGTCACAGACACTTAGAAGGCTGCAGTCACTCCTGTCCATTCTGTACGGGTTGCTGTAAGAATTTAGCATCACTCATGTTGGCTTTTTCTTTTTTTTTTTTTCCTCTTTAGGGCATTAATGATCTCTGGTTGCATTTTAAAATATATAACCTATGTCCTCTGCTGTTGAAGTTCCCAATAAAGCAGGGTTCTCTTGCCCCATCTGGGCCAGCTCTAATGGGAGGCCTCAGGGGCACTGGGTGGGTTCCCCCTCCCCAGGTCTCTGCGAGGAGCTGCCCTTAACTCACCTCCAGTCTTGCCTGGATGATTAATAGAGTCTCGTTTTAATGCTTTAAGTTTACAAGAAGTACACGTGCCAACCATACCACATATGCACCTGCAGGTCCAACTACAGAAAGCGGCAGCAACGGTACAAGTGGGGTCCCCTTGAGCAACACCCCCCCTCTTTACCACAGACTCCATTTACCTGTGCCTCTCTCGTCTGAGGGTGCTTCTGATGGGCTACTGCAGAGTTGGGGAGGAAGGCTGGTGGCGGATTTGTCTAGGTCAGGAGCCGCTAGCTCCTCCCGGCGGGCTACTCACCTGCGGACCCCAATCCCGAGCCTGGCCTCTGCTGCCCTGCAGCGCCCCCTCTGGAACATGCATGCCAAGGCGAAATACCCCTGGAGCGTGGGCTCACAGCAATGGCACTGCTGAGTAATTCTAGGTGGAAATAACGAGGGGCTTGGGACTTGGATCCCCCTCGACTTCGCACTGACCAACTGTGGGAGTACGGTGACATTGTTCAGCTGTGCAGCATGTCAGTGGCCCCATCTCCACACCTGAATTACGGAGCCGTTTAGCCCACCGCTCTACTCTTCACATTTGGTTGGAGGAGCAGACAAATTGTGTGCAAGCATTCTAGGAAAGTGTTACTTAAATGGAAGAGATTGCTGTGTTAAAAGACAAAATTCAACTGAGTACATTTTCAAGATCTTACTGGCTTTATTCAGTGATGCATGAATCGGGCAGCATGAATCTAGCAGATAGTAAGGAGCTCCGAGGAGTGGTACAGAATGAAAGACTCACGGGCAGAAGCGGGTGGGAACAAAGCGGAAGAAAGCAGAGTGGTTCTGGCAAGGATGCTTTCCTTCAGGGGATGGCAGGGGTCTGTCGGGCAGGTAACCGACCTAGTGCTGACTAGGTGATTCCTAGTTGACTGCTTTAAAATCCCTTTTCTGGGAGAGCTGAGATTGTAAGTGTCCGTTTGCACTCAGGATCAGTGACTTCTGTTGGGGCCTGTTGTATTGTTCTTCATAGTTATTATAAAAAACTTCCTAGGAGAAGGCATTTTCACCTTGAACCCCAGCGAGGCCTTTACCCATCACCCCTGCTTCTTAATGTAGGAGACAGAGAATCACCTGATCTACCCAGTGAGGCCAGATCTCCTTGTAGCCCTCCTTTTAAGGTTCTTCCTTCCCACGCCGGCCCCCTCCTTCCTTTTGGGGGAAGAGCTGCTCTTAGGCTCTTTCATAAGGAAAGAACATTCCCTACCTTCCTAATAATGGCAGTGAGGAGGGTTTGGGGCCGGTATCCATCTCTGTGCCTGATGGCCGTTCACACCCCGGGCTCCTGTGTGTGCTCCTGCTCGAGGTCCTGACGCTGCCCCATGAGTCAAGTCCACAGCTCCTTCCGCGAGCCTCCATCCCAGCAGCATGTCGTAATGGAGCTCAACGAGCTCCCCAAGGTGAGATGACAGGCCCTCAAGGGGTCCCTTAGCACAGCTGCAACACAAAAGCACACGCAGCTTCTGCCTGGAAGCAAGCCGTCTGCCGCATCTGCTAAGAAGAGCCTGGCATCTGAAAGCTTGCTCCCGGCCCCACACATGAGCAGGTACTGGCATGGGGGCCAGCTGCTCCTAAACACGTGACTTGGGGTCATGACCTCTGCTTTCTACTTGTCTCCCTTCAGCGCAAACCTAGGAGAAAACCGGAATCCAAAGAGGTGAGGTCACCTGTCCAAGGTCCCATGGTTAGTTTTGGCTCTAGAGCCCACATTCCTTCTATTACACTCCTCTTTGCCCATTTCAATTTTCTCATTCCTAATTTCTCCTAGGGCTTGTAAGTCAATAGTGCCCTTTATTTTTTTTTAATATTTTATTTATTTGAGAGAGAAAGAGAGCACGAGTGAGGTGGGGGGTGGGGGTGGGGGAAGCAGGCTGCCCACTGAGCAGGGAACCCCACACAGGGCTCAATCCCGGGACTCCAGAATCGTGACTGAGCTGAAGGCAGACACCCAGTCAGTTGAGCCACCCAGGTGCTCCCAAGAGTGCCTTTTAAAGTGGTTTTCGCTTTATTATATTAAGCCAATAAATTGAAGAGTTTTTGGAAGAAATAAAGTGTACATCACCAGGACTTAGAGTAGAAAGGAAGGCTGCAATGGACATTAGGAATCCCGTTTCCACCCAGCAAGGTTAACTGACTCCCCTCGTGGGAGCCTGGTGCACCTGCTCTACCTGGAGATCACCAACCCTCAGCCTGCAAAGCCTGAGGTTGTCACAGGAGCTGCGATGGCAGTGGGCACTTCTCTGACGTCCTTGCACCGGAAGGTCTGACACGGTCCTATGTGTACTGTATGCCAGGAACTTGGTTATCAAGAGTGGACTCCGGCAGATTATAGATCAGAGTTCCAGTAGTTCCCACTCTTCTCTGTATTAACCGAGAGCCTCTAGCACTATGCATGGCTCAGGATCATTGCTAGTTCTTCAGGCACATTCTGGAATCTCACAAGGTAAGGGGGTGGGTACTGTTACCCTGCCCATATAAGGATGAAGAAACTGCGGTATGGAGAGGTTTAAGTGCCTAACATCACAGAGCTAGGGAATGGTGGGACTGGCTCTAGAGTCCACATTCTTAACCATGAGGCTAATTTTTCCCCAGGATTGTGTGGTTACCAAGGAGCATAGAGAGACAAGGCTGAATCACATTTCTCTTCCCAACCAGAGTTTATCCACAGACCTAAGGCACATATATACAGGAGCAGGTGAAATCTCCATGTGATGAACTCAAAGTCTTCTGCTGAAATGTTAGCATTCATTCATTCTTTCCAGAAATACTCAAGCATCTGCTTTGTAGACAGCATTGTTTTTCAGAAATGGAGGAAAGTGGTGAATAAGACAAGACAGTATCTTTATTCTCTTAGACGCAAATTATGAACTAGTGAACACCACTTTCTAATATAATTTAATACGTTTAAGTGCTATGAAGGGAATAAAACAGGGTGCTGTGATAGCAAGTGGCTTGTGTCTGCTTTGGATGAAGGAGTCAGGGAAGGCCTCCCCGCGGGTGACTAAGGGAGTCAGCATACAAAGATCTGGAGACAGTTCCAAGCAGAAGGGATAATAAGTGCAAAGGATCTGAGGAAGATTTTGCTTAGTGTGTTAGTGGTACTCAAACTCTGATTTTACACAAATAATTTTCTCCACACTGGTAGTCCATTTCCTCATTGACCTAGCAAATTACAAAGAGGATCAATATGTTTGTGCTATCTTCAAAAGTAAGAAGTAAATTTGAAATAATTAAGAATTTCTTTCCTGGGTTTAGAAACACAACACCAAAGACATTTGGATATTTTTGTAGCCAGCAATTTTGTAAGCAGACCAGTAACTTTTATAGTCCATGTTTCAGTGCTTTCTCTGAAACCCAACTAAAAGAGGGCAAGCAATCCCCAGCTGATGTGTTTTAGAAAGCCAAGCAGACTCACACTGTTCGGTAGGCCCTGAGGGTGTGAGGAATAGTACTGAGGAATAAATATGGAAAAACTGATTTGCTGCCCAGCTTCAGGGTTGAGCACAGGCCTGAAGGGGCCACCTGCATCTTTTATAGTCTTCTTCTCGGGGAAATGCAACTTAAACAGCATGCCACCTTGGAAATTTTGCTTGCTGACCTTGTATGTGAGAGGTAGGCCAACACACTTCGGGGAGGTTATTTCAACTTTCTGCTACTTTAGGATTCTGCAATTGCTGAACATCAAAACCCCAAGAACACATGTCTATCCTTGGCTGCCTTTGGTAAGCACGAAGATAATTTCATCAATCGAAAAGAAAAGATCCTGGATTTTGTCCGATAATTCTTGAGGCGACATTTTTGGGTGTCCCTGAAACCTAACTTTGATAACCATCCTTGCTTCCTACAGCGGCTGCCTCTTCTGTTTTTTGCTTCACACTCATTTCTTGCCAAGATCTGCCAGGAAAGATGTGGTTCCCACCGTGGGCCTCACACAACTAAATGGCACCAGACCGAAGCTCCCTGTTCAGTGCCTAATTAGCCTGTGGCTGTAGGAAGTGGAACAAAGCGTCTACATTTTTGTAGGATGTCACTTAAAAGTGTTCCCTGAATAGCCTCAGCTGTTCAAATAGTAAAGCTGGATACAGTGGGGTGTGTGGAGGGGGCAGGTCCTGGTGTGGGGGGCGGGGCAGTCCTGGCAAGAAAGGTCTAGGCCTCCTTGAGATTTAAAGGGCTAACACAGAGGAGGCTGCACATGTTTTCCCCTCGAAATAGAA
The DNA here is from genome assembly GCA_004023965.1 of Spilogale gracilis. Classification (NCBI taxonomy): domain Eukaryota; kingdom Metazoa; phylum Chordata; class Mammalia; order Carnivora; family Mephitidae; genus Spilogale; species Spilogale gracilis. Next base: position 11,188 of record PITA01028349.1, read on the forward strand.
GGCTGATTTCAAAATGGGGGAAGGGGAAGGGAGGGTACAGGCTTCCAGTTACGGAATGAATAGGACGTGGGGATAAAAGGTGCAGCCTGGGGAATACAGTCAGTGGGATTGGGACAGTTGTATGCTGACTGATGTTTGCAACCCCTGTGAGCACAGCTTAATGTATAGACGTGTGGAATCACTCTGTGGTACAGGCGAAACTAATGTCAAACTGTGTGTTACCTGCACTTCAATTAAACAAATAGAAAAAATAAGTTTGGAAAAAAAAAACAAACCTCATTCTGTTGTACTTAGAGTGCTGCTCATGGGAACCTGGGCTGTAGAGAGAGGAGCATTTTCTCTTCCTTTGTTCAAGTGAGCTGAGGGCTTGACTGGGGGGCGGGGGGGGCGGTCAATGGATGTGGGCTGGAAGCTGCTTCAAACTGAATGGGTCCCCGGGCTTATTTCTACACCCAAGAAATGAGAAGTGGGATGAGATCAGTTTCTTAGGCTTGCCTGTAGGTGAGTAGCACTCTTATTCAAAACCACTCTGCTGTGTGGACTTAGAATTCTCAGGCACGTGACCTGTGTCTTGAGCAGGCATCCCTGGTGATCCTCCTCCTCATGGATGTCTGGGAACAGTGGCCTGCACCACCTCTGACAAGTCTTCCACCTGTAAGACTCTGCTGAGTCTCAAAGGCAGGGATTCCTAACCAGTTTCGAGACCTAGACCATTTTGCAAATTTAAGGACAGCTGTGGATGCTGTCGTTCAGAAAAATGTATGTAGACATAAAATACTGAATCCAGTTCCAGGGTCTGGGTCTCTGTGTTAAGAAATAGAGCTACCTCGTGACCCAGCAATTGCACTACTGGATATTTACCCTAAGGATACAAAGGTAGTGATCTGAAGGGGCACCTGCACCCCAGTGTTTATAGCAGCAATGCCCACAGTAGCCAAACTATGGAAAGAGCCTAGATGTCCATCAACAGATGAATGGATGAAGAAGATGTGGTGTATACACAAAATGGAATACTATGCAGCCATCAAAACCCCTGAAATCTTGTCATTTGCAACGATGTGGATGGAACCAAAGGGTATTATGCTAACTTATTTCATATCCGTGAAATAAGTCAATCAGAGAAAGAGAATTATCATATGAGCTCACTGATATGAGGAATTTGAGGAAAAAGACAGAGGATCATAGGGGAAGGGAGGGAAAAATGAAACAAGATGAAACCAGACAGGGAGACAAACCATAAGAGAGTCTTAATCTCAGGAAACAAACAGGGGAAGGAGGGTGGTGGGAGGGATGGGGTGGCTGGGTGATGGACACTGGGGAGGATATGTGCTATGGTGAGAAAATAAATAATAAAAAATAGACTAAAAAAAATATCATGAAGTCAGCTCTCAGAAAAGATGCTAAGCACTTAGAACTGTGCCTGGGATAAAGTAGCAACTTATTGAAGGTTGTTCTATGTATGCCTCCCAGCTCCTATGATATGCTATCTTCATTTTATAGACGAGTAAACTGGGGCATAGAGAGATTAACCTACCTTGTTAAGTGGTGGCTAGATCTGAATCCAAACCCATCTAATAACAAAGTGAGTGAACTTAAAATTCTGGGTAACCTAATAAAGTGATTATCAGATTTGCCTACCTGAATTCATGGCTCCTTCCATTGCTGGCCATTCTCCTATATCTCTCCCATATTTGTTACAATTAACTGAGCTGCTACTATGTAGCAGGAATTATCCTACACACTTACAGGTATTTCATTGAAAAATGCGCTCAGAAAATGATGTACAGTATTGAGGGCACACACTGAGTCCTATGTAAAGATAGGAAAACAAAAAGACAAGTAATATCCCAAGGCTCAGAAATTTTTTGGTTATTCTTCAGATACTTTTTCTTTTGCAATACAATGAGAGAACTAGAGATGGAGAAGAACTCGAAGATTTCCTAGTACAGATACCATTTTCCTAGGGCCTGGCAGAGAATAGTAACATGCATGGTCCTTGGCAAGGATGAATTCATTCAGTGGTTTGTCCTTTCAGCACTTTACTGTGTCATCAGACATTAGCGGCTGCCTTTGCACTGCTGGTCTGAGCCACATGAAATGAAGTACAAGAACTGTTTACTGAGCAGGTGCTTTGTCCAGGCACTGTGCTCAAGCACTTCAACTGCATTCTTTCACTTAACCTCACACTGGTATCAGACCTTTGTATTTCAGATCCCCCTTTCAAGCCAAAACTTCCAGCAGAGATCTTGTCTGATTTCAGGCTTGCAGGTTTTCCAAGTGGGAGAAATACACAATTAGACAATTAGGGAACTTGCCCAGGGCTACTCAGCAAGCTCTGGGTGGGGGGTAGGAGAGGAAGTGGAGGGAGAAAAACAGGGGGAGAGAGAGAGAGAGAGAGAGAGAGAGAGAGAGAAGAGAGAGAGAGAGAATGAGAGGGAGAGAATTAATGAATGACAGGACAGAACTTGTGCCTTCCTGATGATCATTCCCAGGCCTGTTTGGGTGGCATCCCTTACCAGATGGGCCCAGCCAAGATCACACACCTAGTGGGAGGGTCCTAAATCACAGGGGCTCACATGCTCCTTTGAGTGAAACCGATACCCAAGAAGGGCCAGGCCCCTTTGTGTGGGTGAGAACTGGAGGGGCTCCCAAGCTCAGTCCCAGGTGTTGGTTCAAGTGGCTGTCTCAATGGCAGGACCCTTCACAGCCTACCCTGGGATGCCAGTCTCCTTACCTACCACATAGGGAGTACAGACAGAGCAGGGCACACCTAGGTGGGGCATTCTCTAACTCTTTACCAGGTTGCCCTTGGCCAGTGTGAAGCAACCAACCAGGCCCTACCACATCTTAAACACCCATCTGTGCCAGACTCACTGATGAAACAGGATGGGGGTGGTGGGCAGATAGTGGGGTCCAGGCCCTAAGAATGTTGAGCCTATTGTTGGGGGTAGGGGTGGAGCTGAACCACTTGGCCCTGACATCACCTTCACAGACAGCCTCTAATTATGGCTTTGAGGTTTAATAGACAGGCATAGAAGTTTACTGAAACAGGTCTAAGTAAGAATGCTCTCCATGCAATTTTAAAGTTGTGCAGTGTTTCCTGTAGTGCGCTTATAATGGATTTCTTTAATGAATCTTGAGATTAACGCGTGAGTAACGGCATCACACATCATTGGGGTGTATGTGTGTGTGTGTTAAGGCCGTTCATTTGCTCAATGGAAAAAAATATGCCACACTCTTTGTATCCCATTTGGACACATCTTTTTTTGTTGTTTAAATGGAATTTATTTATTTATTTAACATAACCTCTATACTGAATGTGGGGCTCAAACTCACAACCCCAAGATCAAGGGTCCTATATTCTACTGATGGAATCAACCAGGTGCCCCAAAACTTTTTTTTTTTTGGACATTCTCAGGGCCTCAGTAAGCAGGAGTGGCTCAAATCACACTTGCTCTCTGAGAGGCCTGGAAAGACCACCCATTAGAGATCTTAGCAGAGGACCAAACACAAGCCCCGTTTCTGTAGAAGTTCTATTCCCACTCAAGGATTCCTGGCTGCAGGACCCACCATCACCACAAATGCCTGCGGCTTAGCTCTAGTACGTGCTGGAGGACCCTGGGTCAGGGTAACAAACTCTGGGCTGTTTCCACAAGTGCAAGGCTGGCAGGACAGCGTTATATTTCTGAGTACCCCTGCCTGTGGCATCTTCAGATGTTAAAGATTTGCTTGACAGCCTACAAAGATGCCCAGGGAGTGCAGAACTCCCGCAAGCCAGTCCCCTGGCAGGCAGTGGGAGGGCAGGTAAGCGGTACAGAGAGGATGGGTGGCTTGGAAGCCTGGCCTCCTGACTCTGGGTTCTCACTGATAAAGTAGGAGAGATGCTGGGACATTCTGGCCTGTAGGGACCAGCAGAAGGCTGAACTCAAAAGACTGGGCCACACCTCATTTGTGCACCAAGTATTAACTGAGCACATGCACTGTCTTGGATTTGTTCAGGTCTAGTTATTAAGCAGCAGACAGAGGAGGTTCCTTCCCTCTTGAGGGGAGGATATCATTACCTGCAATGATCTTATTTGTAGCTTAATGTTATTTTACAAAAGGGTTGAGGGTCATCCGAGCCCACCGTGGGTGAGGTGCTGATGGCTTAGTGTGGGATGGTCGGAAATGGCCCGAGTTCTTCAAGTTCTGAACTAACTCACTGTGTCCTTCGTCCACGTGTTTTCACCCCGAGAGTCTCAGGTCTGGGTTTTCGGTTTGTACATCCCACAAATAAAGGGGTCAGCTTCCACTCTTCGCACTGGCTTGCTCACTTGGTCCGGGCAGGCTCACGCTCTGTGTTCCATTTCCTGCGCGGGCCAGGCTGGAAACAGGCCGGGCCATGGTTCCCCGCCGCCTCGCAGGCACTGCGCGCCCCGGTTGTCACCTAACGCGGTCGCCCGGGCCTCCCTTCAAGCCGGCGGAGGATCCCTGAGCTTCCCAGAGGAGTCTGAGCCCCCGGCAGCTCGCTCACGGGAGGGGCCCACCTGTCCCGTGCGGGTCCCCTCGCGGGCGCCCCAGGTGGCTCCCGCGGGGAGGAGCCGCGCCCCGCCCCGCCCCGCGCGGCCGCAGTCAACGCGGGCCCCCGGCGGGCGCGCACGGAGCCGAGGCCGGGAGCCGGGCTGGGGCGCCCAGAGGCCCGGCGGGCGCGGGCCGCGCAGGTGAGCGGGGAGAGCGAGGCCAGCTGGGGGCGGTGGTCGGCCGGGGCCGGAAGACCCCGGGTCGGGGACCTGTGGGACCGCGCGGCTGCGGCGGGGCGGTGGAGCGCCGCCGCGCAGCGGAGGGGCGGGGGTCCAGAGGCCGCCCGCGTCGACCAGCTGGGGATTTCTGGACAGCCCGGGGGCCGGGGGCGCGGAGGGTCTCCTGCTCCGCCAAGTCGCCGCCGAGCGTTTGCGTGGCGCTGGTGGGGGACGGAGAGGCTGGGGGACCGGGCTGCCGGGAGAGCCCGAGCTGGGGCGGGGGTTCGGGCTCCTGCCTCTCCCTCTGCGGCGCCGCACAGGGGCCAGGGTCCTGCCGCTGCTCTCCCCGGCTCTTTACTTTTGCTGCTGGTGGTGAATAAACGACCTGCGCGTCCGTGTGAGTTAGTTCGCTGCGGCTTCCGAAGAGCTGAGTATGCTCTGCTGCTCTGAGCCCAAGGGCCTTTGGTGGGAAGACTGCAGGTCTCTGTACCCTGGGGCGTTGTGAGGATAAGGATGAAGGTGGAGGGGTGCCTCCATCTCCCAAGACCTACCGATCCGAGGGAGAAAGGGGGAAAAGGTCTAGAGTGATGTTTAAATTCTAGTTACTAGCAATGTGACATGGAGCGACTTACTTCGCTGATGCTCAGCTTCCTCGAAGGCAAAAGAGATATTACAGTCATTAAAATTGCTTTAAGCTATCCGATATTCATAAAGTGCACAGCACAAAGCTTGATGAAAGTTCTCTCCATTTTTTCCCTACGTGATAATGTAACACTTTATGCCTCCCAGAGGTCTCCACACATTTCTGAACAGAAGGGAGATCCAGGAGGCTCAGATTACCCTCCTTTAGGGGGAAACCCTAGTGGGGTGGTGGTGGTGAGGGGCGTGTGCGTGTGTGTGTTTGGGGGATGGTATTTTTTTTTTTTCTTTAATCACTCTGACTTGTTCACTGCTGGGCTGCTTTCAGTCTCTTTTACTAACTGCTACTGTCCTTGGGGCAGTAGATTGAGAGGCACCAGGACACAGACCCTGCAGATGGAGGGGTGTTATCACTCTGCTTTCATCATTATTGACTGTTTGTGTCAGAATTCTTTTGAGCTGGGTGTTGGTCACTTGAAAATCGCCTGATGCAATATATGAATTGGGTCACATAAATGAAGAAGGCTGACTTCAGGCATAGCTACATCCAGGGGCTCATAGGAGGTTGCAGGGCTCATTCTCTCTCATACATATCTTGGCTCTTTTAGCCTTATGTGTTGACTGGTTTTTAATATGAAGTGATAAAACTCCACTGGTGCCTTCTGGTTTACCTGCTCCTTCAGGGGGTTGGGGTGGTGGGGAGTCTCTCTCTTCTTCCAGCTCATTTGTCCTTACAGCAGATCTTACAGATATGCTATACCAAAGCTGGGCTAAGCCATCTCCGTGGATAGGGAGTGGGTTTCTGGGATAGGAGTGAATACTTTACCCAGGTGCCACTGGTGCCTGGGGGATTGGTTCAACTCCATTTCAGCTGCTGGAGACTGGAGAGGGTCAGTTCCCAGTGAGAACTCTGTGTTCTGGGCAGTTAAAAATATTACATGTCCATTGCACTATCTCTGCCTTTGCTCACCACCACCTAAACGAAGCCCATAGTAGAGTTTTGACAACCTGGGTGCCATATTCAGTCTGTCAGTCATTCATCAAGTCTTTATCCAAGGTATGGAGAGCATCCTGTGTGTTCATCCTTTCATTCGTTATTTTGTTGATCATTCATTCAGTAGGACCAAAATGGAATCACTTATGCTAAGCCTAAACTGAGACTTAATTACAGTATGCCAGGGCCTCTGCCCAGGGTGAAAATGCTGCTTTGGAGCAGCTCACGTCTGGTGGGAAAGGCAGATGTGTAGATAATAGTGCCTGGGACTGTTTAACAGTCTGGGGATATAGTTAAAACTTCCCAAGGAGACTGTAGTTGAGCTCAAAATTGGAGATGGTAGGGCTGCTCTAGGAGAAAAAAGTCTGAGGGGCTTCCCAGGCCTTTGTGGTAGGTGCTTGGTGCTTGCTGTTTTAATTAATGTGAATTGGGTTACTTTACTGTCTCATTTAAGAAGTCTGCAGGGAGGTGGTTCACAGCCCTGGGTTGGATTCGCTTCCTTTTCCCTGCTCAGCCACAGGTTGGCTGGGGCTCCGTCACGGCTGTAGGGGATAGCATCCCCAACGGAAGGGAGGGCCGGTGTTTGTCTAGGTAACGAAGGACAGAATTCCCCTGAAATTCCCTAGGTTGTAAATCAGTTACTGGTAAAGGAGAAGAAGGTGGGCTGTGATTGTTTTATCCACGGCATCTTCTGGAGCTGAGAAGGGGGCTCAGCCTCCCGGAGCACATCCTTGCCCTGTGTGTGAACTGGAGTTCTGTTAGCAAGGACGGAAGGAAGACGACGGCCTGGCAGGCTCTTAGGTAGGCAGTCGGTGAGTGGTTTCCCCACAGGCAGCGACAGCTGACGAAAGGGCTGGCCTGTACTGGCAGCAGTCGGGAGAAGTTCAGGACACTGGAAGCATGGGTGTGGCTGAGGGGAGAGAGGAGTGAGGCCGGACACAGGGGGAGACCCTAGCCCAGAGGACCACTGCTACATATCCCTCTGGCTATCACTAAGAAGCATAAATCTTGGTCCCGTTCCTCAAAGAACTTACACTTAAAAAAGTTTTTCTGCGTTTTTCGTATTCCTGTTGGTAACAGCGACAGTGGCTTACTCTATGGTACTGATGCCGTAGGGGTGGGTCGGGGTGCAGGCGTTGGTGGGGGGCATGTACAGTTTGAAAAAGCCTCACAGCTGGTTCTGCTCCGCGTCTCCCTCTCCAGCACCTCCCCTTCACCATCTCTCACGCTCCCTGTTGAGAACACTTGTTTGTTCCAAATCATGGCTTCACTTCAGTATTGTTACCTGTCTTCAAACTAACAGGCTGGGACTTGGTGAAGATGCAGTTAGTGGGAGATCCTGGGCAAGAAAACAGTTCTCCTGACAATAAATCCAGTGGGTGAATAGTCTATAGTTGTTTTAGTAGGAAACCAGCTTCTATTGCCTATTGCTTTTTAAAGCATTTTTAAAAATTTATTTATTTATTTATTTATTTTCACTTTTAAAGCATTTAGCCTGGTTTCTTTTTTTTTTTATTGTTACTAAAATTTTTTTTTCCCAGTGTTCCAAGATTTATTTCCCGTTCCCCACACCCAGTGCTCCACGCTTTAGGTGTCCCCAGTACCCACCACAGGCTCTCCCATCCCTCCACCCCCCTCCCTCCAAGACCCTCAGTTTGTTTTTGTGTCCAAAGTCTCTGTTGTTTCGTTTCCCTCCCTAGATTACCCTAGTTCCCATTTACTTTCCTTCTCCCACTGTCCTCCAGTTTACCCCTCATGCACCGCAAGTAAGTGAAACCGTGCGATACTTGACTTTCTCTTCTTGGCTTATTTCACTCAGCATAATCTCTTCCAGTCCGGTCCATGTTGCTACAAAAGTTGGATATTCATCCTTTCTGATGGAGGCATAGTATTCCATTGTATATATGTACCACATCTTCTTTATCCATTCATCTGTTGATGGGCACCTTGGCTCTTTCCACAGTTTGGCGATTGTG
>PITA01028350.1:0-19510 GCA_004023965.1 Spilogale gracilis
ATAAATGAAATCTTAAAAAAAAAAAAAAAAAAGAATGGGGCACCTGGGTGGCTCAGTTGGTTAAGCGACTGCCTTCGGCTCAGGTCATGATCCAGGAGACCTGGGATCGAGCCCCACATCGGGCTCCCTGCTCTACAGGAAGCCTGCTTTCCCCCCTCTCACTCCCCCTGCTTGTGTTCCCTCTCTCACTGTGTTTCTGTCAAATAAATAAATAAAATCTTAAAAAAAAAAAAAGAATATTTAAAATCAGGATTTGTCAGCTGGCATCTTACTAACATTTGGGGCTGGGTAATTCTTCGTTGTGGAAAGCTGACCCGTGCATTATAGTACATTTACCAGACTCTCTTGCCTCCACCCACAAATGCCACTAATAACCTACGCCCACATTGCAAATTATGACAAGCAAAAATGTTTCTAGACACTGTCCTCTCTGCAGGGGGCAGGAGAGGTCAAAATCACCCTCTATTCAGAATCCTGTTTTAAATCAAGACAGTTCTATAAAATCCTAAACATACTCGTCACTTAACTCTAAAAATTAAGAAGACAGTACAAATGTGAACAGAAAACAATGCCACAACCACACATAAGCTCTCTGGCTTGAAGATGTTAGGCACTGTCAACAGGCAATCTATTGCCAAGATAGTATCCAATATGTGATTTAGGTAATAGAGTCATATTTATCTAGGCAGATTTTTATGTTTACATAGGTTTCCTAATGTCCCCCCTTTTTTAAAAGATTTTATTTATTTATTTGACAGAGAGAGAGAGATCACAGGTAGGCAGAGAGAAAGGGAGAAGCAGGCTTCCACCAAGCAGAGCAGAGAGCCCGATGCGGGGCTCACTCCCAGGACCCTGAGATCATGACCTGAGCAGAAGGCAGAGGCTTAACCCTCTGAGCCACCCAGGAACCCCTACTTTTTAATATATTAGCCAGTCTGAGTATTTATTTTTTAAAGATGTTATTAAGTCATCTCTATACACAACATGTGGTTGAATTCACAACCCTGATATCAAGCGTCTCTGTTCCACTGACAAAGCCACCCAGGCGCCCCAAGAAATCTGTATTTTTGAAGAAGCATTTTCTCAACTTTCCACTTAACTTTGTAAGTAAAATGAAATCTGACTAAATATTGAGTATCACCCATTCTCTGAAACCATCAATGACGCTGGACTGGGAAAATGCAACTTCTACTTTTCAAAGTATACAAGCAACTTTCCTACAATTTTGCTTTCTAGAACAAAGGACAACTAATCAATGATAAATTGCATGCAAACTATTCTCCTCTATATTTTGAGTTCATTTTCCACCCTCACAATTTACCTGTTTTGTTGTGGTCATTTAATTTCTAGGTTTCTAACTGATGCCTTTTAAGACCCAGAAGTTCCCTCTGAACTCTCCCTTCCTTTGTACCTCAGGAATCAGCACAATACCAAATTTTACTTCAAGAAAAGTAAAGCTTAGGTAGTGGGGGGAAAGACTAAAGGAGGTGTACAAAGAAGAATGAAAATCTAAGAGAATATTTAGATACCACCTGCTTCTTTGCCTGGGTAGGACAACTCTTATGACAGCAAGAGTCTGTCCCAGCAGAGATTTGGTAAGATGAGAAAACCCTGCCCCATGCACTCAGGGTACCTACCCACATCTGGCTGAAGATCTCCTCAAGTAAAATCCACAAGAGAGGCTGGTGAGCTCTGAGCTGTGTGCATTTTCTCACTGGGAAGTTCCCTAATAAGAATCTTTTCATGAATGTTTCTTATGATTTTCTCATGTGAGGGTTCAGATAGTGCTCAAACATTAATGAAGTATTCATCATCCTGAGTCTGCCTCTTCTCTTAGCAGAGAAAAGTCTTTAGTCCCTTCGGAGTATGTACTCAGGAGAGAGAAGGCTTGAGGCCACATAACATACAAATCTCCTGTACTCAGGAACTTCTAAACCTACTGACTTTTATAGGAAGAGCGAAGTGGTTTCCTTTCTGCACGTAAACAGCAGAGGACATGAGCAGTTACGTGCATTGCTTCTAGTATTGGCTGTCATGGGGCTTGCCCAACTGCCCACCTGCCCACCTGCAGTGTGCTTGACATGCTTTTTGAATAGAAATCCTGTCCTATGAAAACTCAGTGGGAACATTAAAAGTGCTAGTAAGACGATATACATATTTTTGAAAATAAAAGTGAAGATAAAATAGTGGAATGTGGTGGATATTGAAGATGATTGAAAATGAGGATGAAACATTCGAAATTAGAAACAATTCTAAAAGACGAAAAGAGTTTGCATACAGCTTTAGAAAGTTCAGAAATGAGTAAGATACAAAAGTGGTTACTGGAATTTAAAAAGGAGCATCAATAATCAGACATTTGTTAAGTCAGTGTTAATACAGGAAAAGTCTAAGTATTTGTAGTTCGTTTGGGCCTTGCAATGAATAGCTCTAAATGTGGCCTTTAAAAACACAACCTGTTCTTTAAACAGTCTTATTTTAGTTCTACTATAAACATCTGTGACTTCGTCTTATGTCTATGAACTGGCAGCTCAAATACAATTTTATTCTTGGAGTAGAAAAAGAAGAAAGATGTTTTTGGTGGTCCAGGTGCATTCAGGAGTCTAAGGAGATGTTTGGAAGTAATCAATGTATCGGCCTGCTCCCTGGGTTCCCAGATTCCATTAACAGAATACCTACTGCACTAGCCATATAAACTCAGAACTTCCAAGTATATGTGTTTAAAAAAAAAAAAGAATGGAGTAGGAGGGTGGAGGGAATCTACTGAAGAGAGTGCTTTTCAAAACTTTATTTACCCTGTTGTGTTGGTTTCTGTGTCTGACCTCAATTTAGTGTACAGATCTTAAGGACACAGCTTACATTCAGATTACTATGTATTCACACACACTTCATTTTTGTGTTCAGGATTCTGTGGTTTCTTGTTTGGGAATTTTGGCTAAACACAAATTGAATACATTTGTAAAATTCTTTCTCTGCTGCAAATCCCTTCCTTCTTTCTCACTTTAACAACTCGTATTTAACCAGTTGCCAAATTTGTTTAGAATTCTGCCTCTGAGATATCTAAACAGTCTTTCCCGTCTCCTGCCTTCAGCTACTCATCTTCAGGATTATTCTGCTTATGCTCCGGCTGAGTTTCCACACCTATCGCTGTCTACTTCTTTCCTACATTCGGGTGTTGATTTAGACTCAGACACACAGCTCTGATCACACCACACACATCCCTAGTAAACTAAATGAATGGCTTCCAACTGTCTAGTGACATCGAATACAAACTCCTCCTGCTCATTTTCATGGCTGTTAACACTATAACTACCACTTTATCTCTTGTCACTCCAGCTTCATTCGTCAAAACGTTCTGCATTTTCCCTGTTTGCCAGATAAATTTGACATTTTTTTTTCTTTTTGAGATTTTATTTATTTGAGAGGAAGATAGAGAGTGCAAGTCAGCATGGGAGGGAGGGGCAGAGGAAGAAGCAGAATTCCCCCTGAGCAGAGAGCCTGGCTCCATGTGGGGCTCATCCAAGGACACTGGGATCATGACCTGAGCCAAAGGTAGATGCTTAACTGACTGAGCCACCCAGGCACTCCTAAATGGGACACTGATCACCCAAGCAGGCCTATCTGTACACATGTTGTTCTCCTGTTTGGAATTCCCTTGATGCCTCTTTTCACCTATCAAAACATTACCCATATTTCCAAATCCATCTCCACTGCCTTGTCTATTTTCCCAATGCTTCCTGAGTGGAGGCGACTGCTCCCTGATTTTAAGGTGACTAATCCTTTTGGAACTTTCTTTGCATTCTTTTATACCATTATCCCTGCACACAATACCATGTACAATATAGTATGTACCTTCTGGGTAAGGCCATATGCTAAACCATCAACTCCTTCAGTGTACTAACTAAAATTTACTCATCTGTGTGTTACTTACCAAGCACTCACTGAGTAAAATTAAAAACAAAAGACAAAGTATGGTCAGGGGCTTGAAGAAGCATGCAAGTATTCATTCATTCAGTAAATATTCTTGAGAGTGTGTGTGTATATATATATATACACACACACACACATACACTTTATTGCCTGAAGCTCTATGATACATTTCATTCAACACTAATGGTTGTTCCCAGATGGAAGAAATTAATATTATGTATTTGCCAATAGCAAACAAACATAAGCGAACTGTACTTTAAAAATAATCAATCTACAACATAGTTTTTTTTAACAAAATCTGGCAGATATAATTTCTCATAATGTTAAAATATGTAAATGAAATTAAATCTCCCTATGTGTTAATTTAAGCATTATCTCTGTACAGAAATTATGATAGATAAGTTTTCACCTTCTAGCATATACTTGATGCAAAATAAATATATAGCTGACAGCCAACAGCTTTGTAAGATTAATTTCAGAAAAACTCCGTAAAAGTAGATTTGTTAGCTCCGTAACATACTAGGTAATGGTGAATTTACACTAAAGGTTCTGTAGGCATGCAGACTGGAATAGGTCTTTGCAAAATCATATTATTGAACTCGCTATTTTTTACTGGTATATGTGTGAATTACTTGAAAGTTATCAAGCATGAGAAATTCATTTAGCTGTGCATATGTGCCCAAACATACGCAGGACCACATGCAAATTTTGTAGACTGAAGTTTGTTGGAGATTCATTGCCGAATGGTATGAAGACTGGGTTGTGAATTCTAGGCCTAGCTGTTCCTAGCTAGGCTTTATTGACTAGCAACACAATTGTAATCACATCAATTAATTTCTTTAGGTGATAAAAAAAATCACATATTCACAATTAGCTTTAAAGGACTTCTTGGAAGAGGCAGAGAGATAGGGATCAGATTTACCCTTTTCCTGAAACAATCCCAACACTAGACAACATTTTGACATAATGGATTTTTAGGACTCGGGGCATCAGGAGGAGACCAGGTGGAGATACAGACGTAAAAGGACCAAAAGGGTTTAGTTCCAAGACAGACTACTGGAGGCAAGCCAGATGGGTAAAAAAAAAAAAAAAAAAAAAAAAAAAGAGCACTGGGGCTCTACAGAAGGTCCCTCTTGAAAATTCAAGAGAGTTTAGATTGGCACATGCATGCAGGTATGGAAGCTATTCAAAGACAGTAACAGACCCAACTGTAAGAATAAGAGGAAACAGTTCCTGAAACATTTGCAAGACAAGGAGTTGGCCTGGTTCCCACTAGCTACACTAAATGGTAGCTAACTGTAGTTAGCTTCCAGGTCAAAGACATAAGACAAAGTCACAGTTTAGAACTAATATAAAACAGTTTAAAGAACTGGTTATGTTTTTAAAGGCCACATTTAAGTCTATTCATTGCAAAATCAAATGAATTGTGCAAAATTTAGGTATTTTAGATACCAATCAAAGCATCAGCGGTTGTCTGAAAGGATCAAGAAAACCAAAAAACCTCTGGTCAGACCAATTAGGAAAAAAAGACAAAATTGCCAATATTGGAAATTAGAGAAATAACATCACTCAAGATTCTGTATATATAGTTTTAAAAGACACTATTATGAGCAACTTCCTGCAAATATGGCAACTTGTATGAAATGAACAAATACCTTAAGAGATACAGACTACCTGGGCTCACTCAAGAAGAAAAAAATACATATAATGGAAACAATCCCTATCTACATAAGAAATTCAATATGTAGTTAAAAACCTTCATACAAAGGAAACTACAAACACAATGTCTTCTCTGGTGAATTCTACCAAACATGTAAGAAAAAAAAATCTCAATTTTACATTAACTCTGAGAAAATTGAAGAGAATGAACTGTTCCCTAAATCATTCTATGTAGCTAGCATTACCCTGAAACCAAAAATAACAATGTTACAAAAACAAACAAATAAAACTTGAGCTGAATATCCCTCATGAATACAGATGCAAACATTTAAACAAAATCTTAAGAAATCTAATCCAACCACACATTAAAAAACTGTAACATTATGACAAAGTAGGGTTTATCCTATGAATATATGTTGGTTTAACATTCAAAAATCAATTAAGGTAATTCACTTTAATTGTTCATAAACTAAATAAAAATCTGGAGACATCCAAATCAATGCAAAAAAAAGCATTCGACAAAAATCAAACATCCATAAACATCCATTCTTGATAAAAACTCACAGCAAAATTGGAATAGGAGGAAATTTTCTCCACCTGATAGAGGGTATCTGGGAAACAACTAGAGTTTACATCATACTTGACTGTGAAAGACGGAATGTATCTCTCAAGGGAGCTGGACCAGGACAAGGATGTTCACCCTCACCACTTCTGCTCAACATTGCACTAAATGTTCTATTCATTGCCATGAGGCTGAAAAATGAGTAAAAGTCATCCAGATTGGTGAGGAAGAAATGTTCTTTATTTTTAAAAAATATGATGCACTATGTAGGGATATAATGCAATTTACCCCAAAGCTACTAGTTTTCATAAATGAGATTAACCAAGTGGCAAAATATAAGATTAATATTCTGGAGCCAATTCTTATTCCTGTATATGTTGTCAAAATATACTGGATATTGGGATTTAAAAATAATACTATTTTCAATAGCAAAAAATGTAAATGATCTATACATTGAAAACTGCACAATATAACTGAGAAAAAATACAATAGACCTAAAAAAGAGGAGAGACATACTTCACTCATGGGTTGGAATAATACTCAGTATTCTTAAGATGATATGGCCTCAACAACTAATCTTTAGATTGAAGACAATCCTAATTAAAATCCCAATAGATGCTTTTGTAAAACTGACTGCCTACATCTAAAATTCATATGGAAATGAAAAGTACCTAGAATAATCAAAACAATTTTGAATACAGAAACAAAGTAGTAGGCCTAACATGTGCTTTAGAGATTTAAAGCTACAGTGATCAATACAATGTGGTATTGGCCCACAGATCACTGAAACAGAACAGACATCCAGAAAGAGACCCAAAGATATGGACAACAGATTTTTTTTAAAGCTTTATTGAGATGTAACTCACAAATGGTAAGATATTTGAAGTGTATGATGTGATTTGATATGCATATACACTGTGAAAGGACTACCCCCAACTAGGTTCATTAACACACCTACTATTTCACATATTTACCTTGGGTTTTTTTTGCTCTTTTTTCATTTTTGGTAAGAATGGTCAAGTTCTACTTTCTTAGCATATTTCAATTACACAATATAGTGTTATCAACTATAGTCACCAATAGCCCCAGGCAACCACTTTTCTACTCTCTTTCTATAATTTTGATATAACTTTGACTATGTATTTTTTTACATATAAGGAATACCATGCAGTTTTTGTCCTTCTCTGGCTTATTTCAGTTACCATAATGCCCTTCAGTTTCAACCATGCTGTCTCAAATGGCAGGATTTCCTTCTTTTCTTAGAGCTGAATAATATTCCATTTTGTGTAGGTAAATACATACACATACCACATTTTCTTCACAGGGGTTATGCTCCTAGACATTGGTCTTAGCAATATGTTTTTTAATTGGCAACAAAAATAAATAAGTGGGACCTACATAAACTAAAAAGCTTTTGCACAACAAAGAAAACCATCATCAAAATGAAATGGAAATCTATGGAAAAGGAGAAATTATTTGCAAACTGCATACCTAATAAGTGATTAATATATAAAATATTTAAGAAACTCACAGAATTTAATGGCCAAAAAAAAAAAGACTCAAAAATTGAATTAAGAAATGAGCCAAATTAAAAAATGAGCCAAGTGTCTGAACAGACATTTTTCTAAAGAAGATGAGCAAAAAGCCAACAGGTACAGAAAAGGTGCTCAACATCACTAATCATCAGGGGAATGCAAATTAAGCCCCAGTGAGATATCACCTCCCACCTGGTAGGATGTCAAGTAACAAAAAGTCAAGCCTAACAAATGCTGGCAAGAATGTGCAGGAAAGAAACACTTGAGCCCTAAGGAAAGGAATATAAATCGGAATAGCCATCATAGAAGACAGTATGGAGTTTCCTCAAGAAATTAAAAGTAGAACTACCATGTGACTTAGCAGTCCCACTTCTGGAGTTACACCCAAAGAAAACAAAATCCTTGTCTCATAGAGACAACTGCATTCTCATGTTCATTGCAGCAGTAGTCACAATAGGCAAGGTACAGACAACTGACTTTCAACAAAGTTGTAAAGGTGGAGAAAGGATGGTCTTTTCAACAAATAGCAGCAGAAACAGTTGTTCATATGCAAAAGGATGAGCTTTGATCCCTAACTCGCACTATAATAAAAACTAACTCAAAATGAATTATAGAACTAAACGTAAAACCTAAAACTATAGTACTTTCAGAAGAGAATTTAGGAGAAAATCTTACATGGTCTTGAGTTAGGCAACAATTTCTTAAATAGTGAAAGTGTATCCATTTAGAAACTTGATAAAGTAGAGTTTGCCAAAATTTAAAACTTTCTGCTCTCCAAATGGCATTCTTCAGAATATGAAAAGACAAATCGCAGACTGAGAAAAAAAAATTTGCAAAGCATATTTTGATAAAATATTGTAAAAATGCAAAGAATTCTCAAAATGCAACTTTAAGAAAATAATACAATAAAAAATGGAAAAAAAGAAAGTATTTGAACAGACATTTCTCCAAAGAATATATGTAGGTAGCAAATAAGCATATGAAACTTAAATATTTTTAGATATTAGGGAAATACTAATTAAAACCTCAATGAGATATGCATGTCATAGATGGCTCTACTTAAAAAGACTGACCATAGGAGTGTTGACAAGGATGTAGAACTAGGCCTCTCATCCACTGCTGGTTGAATGCATAATGGTAACCACTTTGGAAAAGAGTTTGGCAGATTCTTAAAAAGTTAATTATAAACTTAATGTGATCTAGCCATTTCACTTCTAGCTATTTACCCAAGGTAAATAAAAACATATGTCTGCACGAAGACATGTACATGAATGTTCAAAGAGGCTTTATTTACTATAACCCCAAACTGGGAACAACCCAAATGTTCATCTCAAAATAATTACACTGAGTGAAAGAAGCCAAGCAAAGAGTGCACACTGTAGGATTCCATCTATATACAGCTCTAGAAGAAGCAAACCAATTTATAGTACAGAAAGCAGGTCAGTGGTCATCCAGGGATGGGAGGACCAGTGGGGAGGGAATGAGATTACCAAGGGAAACAAGAAAACCTCCGGATATAAGAGGGTATGTTCACTCTGTTGATTTTGATGATAGTTTCACAAGCGTATGATATATCAA
Source organism: Spilogale gracilis (assembly GCA_004023965.1). NCBI lineage: Eukaryota > Metazoa > Chordata > Mammalia > Carnivora > Mephitidae > Spilogale > Spilogale gracilis. The sequence continues at coordinate 9,262 of PITA01028350.1, forward strand.
AACTTTTCACATCGTACATTTTAAATCTGTGCAGTTACTGCATGTCTAGTTTACCTCAGTACGACTGTTTAAAAATCTCCTTTGAAAATGTATTATGTTATTTATACTTGAATTTAAAAATGCCCTTTGAAAACCCATTCACTTGCTGCTACACTATAATAAGCAAACATACATTATATACACTGTACATTCTTCTACAGAGAACCACTGAGCAAACCACTAGAGAAGAATAAAAAAGGACAGAAGGAAAGGGTGCATTTAGATTTTAGAGCATTCAAACAATTCTGCCTCTAGCACCAGTGATGAAGAGTCAGGTGAAAAATTTTAAGACATTCTTCTTATGTGCAGTATTTACTCCATTTGGTTATAAATATAAACCTGACCCTTTGAATGCACATTACTAGATGTGTTTTTATTGTACAAATAATAGGATCATTTCAAATTTTGTTGTGTTGGGTAGCATAAATTAAAATTGTTTCTATGACAAGCCACCACTATAATTTCTACCTATTGCATTGCTTTCTGCATGTCTGAATATAAAAATTAACTTCTACCCTAAAGGCCTGCACAGTCTAGTGGGCAAGTCAGCATGTGAACATTTATAACACAATGTTATTATGGTTTCAGCGAGGCAATTGATTTTGCATAGGGACAAAGGGTCAGGTAAAGCTTTAGAGACAATGTGAAATTATAACTGTGACTCGAATTAAATATAGATATTTTCCTAGAGGAGAAGAAAGAGATCATTTCAGAGGGAAGTTAGAAGCACCTTCAAAAATCCCTCCTTTCTAGTCCCCAAAACTTTTCAAATGCCATCTCCAAGCCTTGTGTTGACTACCAGTTACTGAGCTTTAATGTATATTATCTCCCCCTGCCTTACAGTAGCTTTGCTGAATGGATAATGCTACATCCACCTTACAGATAGGAAAATGTGTCAGTTACTTTAGGCGAGGTACCATGTAGCCTTGGTGGTTTACAGCAATAAGGGTTTATTTCCCGCTCAAAGTATGGGTCTCCACTGTGGACTGATTGGGTCTGTCCTCCATGTCATCTGTTTTTCCAGACCAAAGTTGAAGAAACAACTATGTGGTACATAGCAGTCTCATAACAGAGAAAAAGAGCAATAGTGGAACCACAAGATGGCTCTTAAAGCTCTGTTCACATGACATTGGCTACAGCAAGTCACTTGGCCAACTGTGATGTAATGGCTGGAAGTCTAATCCTCCCCTGGAAATCTACCATGCGCCACATGCCACGGGAGGAGAGATGTCATCCCCTCATTATTGAGGATCAGTAAATATTGGAATTTCAGAAAACTGAGGTTGAAAAGTTGGTATAACTTGCAGGTCATATAGGTGAGTTCATTGTTAAAACCTCTACTTTGGGTGGGGGGAAGGGAACATGAACCCATGACTACAAGATCAAGATCTGAGCAGAGATCAAGAGTTGGATGTCTAATCGACTGAGCCACCCAGGTGCCCCCAAACCTCTGCTTTTTACGTTATGCTACACTGCTCCCCTCACAGGTCTCAAAGGGACAGATCAAGACTAACTTCAGGTGTAGGGAATATTCTTGGCAGGGAAGAGAAAATCAAGTGTGTGTGTGTGTGTGTGTGTGTGTGTGTGTGTGTGTGTGTGTGTGTAGGCACAAAGTGTGCATATATGTGAAACAGAGTAAGAGATGGGAGGCAAAGACAAAGACACAGATGTGAAGGAGAGAAAAACAGGGATTAATTGCTTAGTCTTCCCTCAGTTGTACTGCTATGGCAAAGAAGAACATCTATATTTCTCCACAAATTTATCACACCCCTCCCCCTGAATATGGAGAAGAGTAATAGGAATTTGAGGCTATCTTAACATAGCCTCAATGTATGACAATACATCACTTGGCATTTAGTAAGTACAACAAGGATAGAGGTGCTAACTAAACTAAGTAGTCTAGAGAGAGACCAAGACATAGAAAACAATACTAGAGCTCATGCCACCCACAAAACAAATGCTTAAGCCCCACCAGGACTACTTCAGATGCATTGCCTAATTGGGAAGGTATCCCCAAGACAAGTTAATCTCACCTGATGTGGATCCTGCATTGCTAATTGGGAAGGTATCCCCAACACAAGTTAATCTCACCTGATGTGGATTCCTAACAGGAATCTGCTGGCTCCACTACCACACTGTCCCTCTGTCAAGTGGTTTCATTTCCCATTCTGTCACTGGCAACTCAGCTTATACTTCTGGTTTTCCATCCCTGGAGTCCTTTAGCACACAAGTATTTCCATGCAAAAACTGAGGGAAATGCAACATAGAGGAGCTGGCCTACTTGTCTGGAGCTTCAGCATAAATGAACGGAGGGAGACCTTCAGTAATCATCTGAGCCCCCAACATTCTCTTCACTCAATGGATGGTTCTGACAGAACATCACTTGCCAAAGTTAAACTTTATTGAGGTATTTCCTTCTAAATCATCAAATAAATGGAGCCAGCTGTATATAGCATAGAGGGGGCAATGATCATGTGGCATCCTAAGCATGACCTAACCAATTAATTTTCTTTCTTTTTTAAAGGAATGCTGTCACTTTAAGTCTGCACTTAAGGCAAGTTTTAAGAAGGCTGTTGCTAAGAGTATCTTGGGAAAAGTGTTAAAAACTCTAAGTAAACCGTTACATTATACAGAATAAGTCAAGTACCAGTCAGCAGAGGTCAGGAAAAAAAGATGACATAAAAGGTAAAATTTTATTTTGCAATTGTATGGTGTGATTCTCAGCTGGAGGGCTACTGTGTCCATAATCAAATATAGGCATAGCTTGTGAACCACTGGGAAATCTGTGTGTATGGAAGTCTACTGGGGCTCCTAGGAATTAACTGAGCTGGGGTATAGATATCCTCGGGTCTGCCTAAAAAAGTAGAGTGGTTGATAGGATGTATCAGGGGAAGAGAAGGGTACAGAGTGTGCCGATAGCAAGTGAATTCTGCGAAGAACTGCAGCATTAGTGGTCAACTTGGCCCAGAGAAAATATATTTGCATTCATGATACAAGGAGTTTTAAAGTATAAAATCAAAGTACAATTTCTCAGTGGCAGGTGCTGCTGATGCCTGCTCCGTTCACGGGCAATCATGGTGGACGTTCCCGTACGTACTGCCACATCACCGCAGAGCCTACATCTCTTTGTTTCTCAGTCACGGGGCTTTCTCCAGAGTCAGGGGAGTTTGCCCAGTGTCACAAGGTAGCCCAGAAATAGCCAGGGTAGCTGGAGATTAAACACCCCCAGAAGCACCCCTTAACAAATGAGAAATGGGAATTAGATGAGAAATGGGAGTCACCTAAGCTTCCTTACACTCAGTGGGCAATTTTGAGGTGTATTCCACCCAGTATCTTAGACATAGTGAGGTCGTCTAGGCATAGTGAGGTTGAGCACATAACCAACTTATGAACAAACCTTTGTCTGTGCAACTCCCCCCCCCCCCCGCTTTATTTACTCCTTTATTTGTGCTTCCCGGAATACTTCACAAATAAACCTAATGTGAAGGTCCTTAAGTCTTATTCTCAGAGTTGGCTTTTGAGGAACCAAAACTAAGTTACTCAACTGAATACAATGTGTCACTGGGATCACAAAACTCAGCTTTTAGATTCACTAAAAAGGTATAACACAAAGGGGAAAGAGACTCCTCCCCTACTCTGTGGGACTGCCTCAAAGCTCTAGCACCACAAAGATTCAAGGTGATTACCAGGAGACAACTATATACCTGATAGAGCAGTGAGAGAACAAAGTCCTGGCAAGGGAGTTCCAAAGAGCAGTGAGGTCCAATATGAGGTGCAGAGCAAAAGCAGAACTCACAACCTGCTTGGGGTGACAGAGGCCATTTAAAGAGACCAACAGAGGCCTTCAATTAGTAAGGCATAATGGAAGGGTGGACACCTCACAGCGGGGAGAATAATCAAGAGGTTGTTAATGTGAGTGTATTTTTACTGATATGTTGCTTGGGCAATGGATATTCTGAAATTATAAATAGTAATAGGGAGAAGTAAAATCTGACACAGAAATGAAGATACCCCATAACTCATTACTGATAAACCAATTACAATTATTTCTTTCTTGCTGGAAGGTTTTAGGAAAGTAATATAAGAGCAAAGCACAGACTGAATGAGTATTGAAAAAGCATCCAAGGGGGCACCTGGGTGGCTCAGTTGGTTAAGCAACTGCTTTCGGCTCAGGTCATGATCCCGGAGACCTGGGATCAAGTCCCACATTGGGCTCCCTGCTCGGCGGGAAGCCTGCTTCTCCCTCTCTCACTCCCCCTGCTTGTGTTCCCTCTCTAGCTGTGTTTCTCTCTGTGAAATAAATAAATAAAATATTTTAAAAAAAGAAAAGAAAAGAAAAAGCATCCAAGTAGTAGACTAAAGAAATTCCCTTAAGGAAGTCACTAAGAGAATTCTCCAAACTGTGTTCTGGGTAAGGGGTTGACTCCAAAGATGCAGGAGGTTAAAAGAGGTCCATGTGATTATTATTACTTTTTTAGGTATTTTAATCAAGTGAGCTATGAGGATTTGGTTACAAATTCCAATTTTGGAGGAAGATATTACTAAATTTTATGTAGTAAAACAAGCACCCAAAAGCCATAAAAGAGATAATAAACACATTTTACTATGTCAAATACAAACATTTACAGACCAAAAAATTATACAAAAATAAACCAAATAATGCACTGGAAAATATTTGAATATATTTGGATATAAAATAGAGCCTTAATACTTGAATACAATAGATAAGAAGAAAAATCTCAAATAAAGAACTGAACATTACACCTAAATGAGTTAGAGAAAGAACAACAAAAGAAGCCTAAAGTCAGCAGAAGGAAATAATAACCATCAGAGCAGAAAAAATGATATAGAAGCTATAGAACAGATCAAAGAAACGAGTTGGTTCTTTGAAAAAATTAATAAAATGGACAGACTTCTAGACAGAGTTATCAAAAAAAGAGAGAGAGAGAGAAAAGAGCCAAATTAAACCACAAATCAGAGAGGAGAAATAGGAACCAACACCGCAGAAATACAAACAATTTTAAGGGAATACTATGAAAAACTGTATGTCAACAAGTTGAACAACCCGGAAAAACTGGACAAATTCCTAGAAACATAAGCTACCAAAACTGAAACAGGAAAAAATAGACAACTGGAATAGACCCATAACAAGCAAAGACATTCAATCAGCAATCAAAACTCTCCCGAGAAACAACAGTCCAAGGGCCAGGAGGATTCACAAGGAAATTCTACCAAAAATAAATAGAAGAGTCAATACTTATTCTTCTCAAAATATTCCAAAAACTAGAAAAAGGAAGGAAAACTTCTAAATTCATTCTTTAAGACCAGGATTACCCTGCTACCAAAGAGAAACACTCCACTGAAAAATGAAAACTACAGGCCAATATCCCTGATGAACACGGATGCAAAAATTCTCAACAAAATACTAGCAAATCAAATGCATAATATACCACATTCAAGTGAGATTTATGCCCGTCCTCCAAGGGTGGTTCAGTAATTCCCAAATCAATCAATATGATACACCACATTAATAAAAGAAAGGATAAAAACCATATGATCCCCTCAATAGATGCAGAAAAATTCATTTGAAGAAGTTCAACATCCATTCTTTTTTTTTTTTTTAAAGATTGTATTATTTGACAGAGAGAAACACAGCCAGAGAGGGAACACAAGCAGGGGGAGTGAGAGAGGGAGAAGCAGGCTTCCCGCCGAACAGGGAGCCTGATGTGGGACTCGATCCCGGGTCTCCGGGATCATGACCTGAGCTGAAGGCAGTCGCTTAACCAACTGAGCCACTCAGGCGCCCCTCAACATCCATTCTTGATAAAAATCCTCAACAACGTAGGGGTAGAGGAAATACACCTCAACTAATAAAGACAATATACAAAAACCCACAGCTAATACCATCCTCAATGGGGATAAAACTGAGCGACTGTCTTCTTACAGTCAAGAACAAGACATGGATATTCACTCTCAGCACTGGTGCTTAACATATTATATGGAGTCTTAAATACAGTCATTAGACAACACAAATAAATAAAAAGCATCCAAATGGCAAGGAAGAAGTCAAATTTTCACGATCTGTGGATGACATATAAAGAAAACCCAGAAGACTCCACCCCAAAATTGTTAGAATTAATACACAAATTAGGTAAAGTCACAGGATACAAAAGTCAATGTACAGAAATTTGTTGCATTTCTATACACCAATAATGAAGCAGCAGAGAAAAACATTAAGGAATCAATCCTATTACAATTACGTCAAATCCTTAAGATACCTAGGGTTAAACCTACCCAAAAAGATGAAAGACCTGTACTCTGGAAAATATAAAACAATGATGAAAGGAAGTAAAGAAAACACAAAGAAAGAGAAAGTTTTCCATGCTCATGGATTGCAAGAATATTGTTCAAATGTCTATACTATCCCAAACAATCCACACTCAATCCAATCCCTATGAAAGTAACAACAGCATTTTTCACAGAGCTAGAACAAACAATCCTAAAATTTGTATGGAAACATGAAAGACCCCAAAATGCCACGGCAACCTTGAAAAAGAAAACAAAAGCTGGAGTCATCACATTTCCAGACTTGAAGTTATAAACCTGTAGTGAACAGAAGAGTGTGGCAATGGCACAAAAACAGACCTGTAGATCAAGAGAACAGAACAGAAACCCCAGAAATAGACCCACAACTGCATGGCCAGTTAACCTTTAACAAAGCAAGAAAGAATATCCAGTGAGGAAAAAACCAGTGTCTTCAACAAATAGATGTTGAGAAAACTGGACAGCAACACACCAAAAAAAAAAAAAAAAATTGAACTTGGCCACTTTCTAACACCATACACAAAAGGAAATTCAAAATGGATTAAAGACCCAAAGGTGAGGCTTGAAACCATCAAAATCCTAGAAAAAAACGTAGGCAGTAACTTTTTCGACATTGGGCATAGCAACTTCTTCCTAGATATGTCTTTGGGGAAAGGGAAACAAAAGCAAAAATATTGATACTTCATCTAAATCAAAAAAACTGCACAGCAGAGAAAACAAAACTAAGACAACCAATAGAATGGGAAAAGATATTTGCAAAAGACATAGCCAATAAAGTTTAGTATCCAAAATACATAAAGAACTTACAAAATTCAACACCCAAAAAACAAATAATCTAATTTAAAAAAAAAAAAGAGATATGAATAGACAATTCTCCAAAGACATACAGAGGGCCAACAGACACATGAAAAGATAAATGCTCAACATCCATCATCAGAGCACTCCCCTCAGAATGGCTAAAGTCCCAATACAAGAAACAACAGGTATTAGTGAGGATGTTAGCATGGATTAGAGAGAGGGTAACCCTCTTATACTGTTGGGAGAAATGCAAACTGGTGCCACCACTATGGAAAATAGCATGAAGGTTCCTCACAAAGTTAAAAATACAACTACCTGGGCGCCTGGGTGGCTCAGTGGGTTAAAGCCTCTGCCTTCAGCTCAGGTCATGATCTCAGGGTCCTGGGATCGAGGCCTGAGTCTGGCTCTCTGCTCAGCAGGGAGCCTGCTTCCTGCTCTCTCTCTGCCTGCCTCTCTGCCTACTTATGATCTCTCTCTGTCAAATGAATAAATAAAATCTTTAGAAAATAAAAATAAAATAAAAATACAACTACCCTATGATCCAGCAATTGCACTACTAGGTATTTACCCAAAGAATACAAAAAATACTAATTCAAAGGAATAAATGCACCTTGATGTTTATAGCAGCATTATACCAAAATACGGAAACAGTCCAAGTGTCCATCAACTGATGACTATATAAAGAAGAGCTGGTATACATTATATATACAGGAATATTCCTCAGTCATAAAAAATAATGAAATCTTGCCATTTTCAATGACATGTAGCTAGAAAGTCTTATGGTCAGTGAAATAAGTCAGTCAGAGAAAGACAAAAATCGGGGCCCCTGGGTAGCTCAGTTGTTAAGCATCTGCCTTCAGCTCAGGTCATGATCCTGGAGTCCCAGGATCAAACCCCTGTATTGGGCTTCCTGCTCAGTGGGAAGCCTGCTTCTCCTTCTCTCACTCCCCCTGCTGTGTTCCCTCTCTAGCTGTGTTTCTCTCTGCCAAATAAATAAATAAATAAAATCTTAAAAGAAAAAAGAAAGACAAGAACCAAATGATTTCACTCAAATGTGGAATTTAAGAAACAAATGAACAAAAGGAAGGAAAAAGGGAGGCAAACCAAGCAACAGACTTTTAACTATAGAGAATGAACTGATGACTACCAGAGGGGAGGGATGTGGGGGATGGATTAAATAGGTGATAGGGATTAAAGAATGCACTTGTGGTGAACACCCTGTGTTATATGCAAGTGTTGAATCACCAAATCCTACTCCTAAAACTACTGTTACACTGTATGTTGAATGGAATTTAAGTAAGAATTTTTAATAATTATAAAAATTTTTTAAATACTTCAGTAGATATAATCATTTGAATAAAATACAAATATTTTGATATATTTAGATGTAATTTGAATATAAAATAAAAAGTTACAATGAATAATAAAGAGATTCTAGAAATCACTAAGTAAAATATAAATAACCTAATTCAAAAATGGATATAAGAATGGGACTAGAAATTCACAGAAGAAATCCCAGGTGCTCAATAACTATAAATATCTGATCTTTCCCTCCATAGTTCTTTAACCTCTCTGATTTCTGGTCTGCATTTTGCTGCTTCTTTGGCATGAGCTTTGGAGTCTACGGCCATACCACCCTGAACGCGCCCGATCTCATCTGGCCATGAGCTTTGGCCTAAATCATCGGTCGTTTGATTCCCCCTGATGATTTCATCAGACTCTGCTTGTAGACAGAGGATATTATAAAACTCCACTTTCTCTGGTTCACCATCTGGGTGAAAGCACTATAAGGTAAGGATATCTTTCTACTTCTACAAGATTGACAGTATTTAATAGCATGACTCCAGTTACTTTATTAACAGAATCTCTTTTCCCTACCTTAAGAATTCTACTGTTGCCTGCCTCTGAGCACAATTCCCATGATATGCTCTTATGTTTTTCCTACCTTTTAAAATAACCTATGCTCTCATCAAGAAATTGTATAGAAGGGGGAGGAGTTAAGATGGCAGAGGGTAGGAGGATCCTAAGCTTGTCTTGTCCCTTTAATACAGAAAGCTATCAAATCATTCTGAACACCCAAGAAATCAATCAGAGATCTGAGAGAACAAAAGCTCCAAGTGTACAAGCAGAAAACTGACCACCTTTTGGAAGGTAGGGAGAGTTGACATGGGGGAGAAAAAACTGTAGGTACACTGGTAGGGAGGGAGCCCTGCCTAAGGAGACTACTGCAAAATATTATAAGTAGCAGAGCACAATACCTGAACTTTCAGAAGTCCTTTACCATGGGAGACATGCCTGGCTTAAAGGTGGTCAGGTGGTGAAGTGTGGCAGAATCCCAGGAGTGACAGCATGGTCAAAGATCTGCTGGGTCTCAAGAAGAACAGGTAGGACCAATGTGGTGCCTGTTTGCAGGCATACAAGTAGGAAAGCCAGCTTTCTGCTCTTTTTTGCCATCCACTGTAAACCACTGGGCAGGCCTGTGACTGCTTAACTGAGACAGGCCGACAAATGGCAAAAGTAGGGTGAGATGCTCCCCTAGAGGTCCACTCTGCATGGGACCCCTAAAATTTTGTTGTTGTTGTTTTGTTTTTTATTGTTACTAAATTTTTTTTTCCAGTGTTTCAAGATTCATTCCCCATTCCCCACACCCAGTGCTCCACGCTTTAGGTGTCCCCAGTACCCACCACCAGGCTCTCCCATCCCTCCACCCCCCTCCCTCCAAGTCCCTCAGTTTGTTTCTGGGTTCAAAATCTCTGTTGTTTCATTTCCCTCCCTAGATTACCCTAGTTCCCATTTGCTTTCCTTCTACCACTGTCCTCCAGTTTGCCTCTCATGCACCGCAAGTAAGTGAGACCATGCGATACTTGACTTTCTCTTCTTGGCTTATTTCACTCAGCATAATCTCTTCCAGTCCGGTCCATGTTGCTACAAAAGTTGGGTATTCATCCTTTCTGACGGAGGCATAGTATTCCATTGTATATATGTACCACATCTTCTTTATCTATTCATCGGTTGATGGGCACCTTGGCTCTTTCCACAGTTTGGCAATTGTGGCCATTGCTGCGATGAACATTGGGGTGCATATGGC
>PITA01028351.1:0-19527 GCA_004023965.1 Spilogale gracilis
CGCCCAGCGCCGAAGCCCAGCCCCCGATCATTAGCCCCGCCCCCAAAGCCCTGGAACCCTGCCCCGAAGCCCTGGAGCCCCGCCCCCGAAGCCCAGCCCAGCCCCTGAAGCCCCGGAGCCCCGCCCCGCGCAGAAGCCCCGCCCCCCCGCCGCCGCCGCCGCCGCCTCGACCTGGTTCCCGGGCGCTCGCACCCAGTCCGCGGGCGGAGCCGCCACGATGTGGGTCGTGCTGTCGCTGCTCTGCGCGGCCGTGGGGCTCCTGCGATCCCCGGCCTGCGGCGCCACCGACGTCTACGCGAGCTCCTTAGGTACGGGGAGGGAGCGCCGCGGGCAAAGGGCCTCACGGGGCCGGCTCCGTCCTTGGAGGACTGCGGGTGGGGGTCACCTGGCTGGAGGCAGCGGGGCAGGGCTTTGCCGCGGCCCCACGACCGGGGCGTCCGCGCGTGGGGACCCGGGAGGGGTGAACCGCGTCACAAGAGGGCTCGGGAGGAAGGGGAGGTCTCGGAGGGCGTCTTGCGTGACCGGAGGAACCTTTCCCACTGACCCACTGACGCAGGCCGCTGCCCCCCTGAGTCCAGGCGCAGCCTGGGACATAGAGGACTTTGATGCCCCTGCCAGAGTGAGCAGGGGCTTTCCAGCCTTCCCGCAGCTGCCTGGGGATCCCCGTGGGCACCGTGAGAGTCTTTCTGTGAAATGGGTTGGCTGGGCTGTTGCGGGAACCACATCTATTCTAAGCCCTGACACCCTGTGGGGCAGGTTCCAATACCAGGAGTCCCCTGTGGGCCATGTGCGCCATGCGGGGTGCAGCTGCCCGCTGTCCTTGCACCCTTTCCCCCGCTGGGGGGTCGAGGCACTCCCCCCACCCCAGGCTGGAGGCTCTTCACTGTGGGTCTCCCTCCTTCCTGGCTGCTACCCACCCTCAGCGCACCCTCGGCGAGCTCTGAGCTCATGAGACCACCTGCCCTGCTCACCCTGGGCTTGTCAGAGAACAGCCTGCAGACGGGACAGAGGTCACTGAGGCTCAGAATCCGCTCCCTCGTCTCTACCTGTGTTGCACGAGAAAGGTGCCCGGTCTTACAGACTGTTCTGTTTTTCTCAATCATTTGAATGTATATAAAAAAGACATTTTTCAGCTTGCCATCCTTTGCTGAGCCCCATTCTCCATGCTGCCCACACAGCGCCCGGACAGGGCACACATAAACTTCTCCCAGGAGTCCCAGTGGATTAGAAATGGGTCTGTGTGAGGTTAGGGCCCTCGGCTCTCCCACAGACCCTTCTGGCCCAGCCCGGGAACAGCTCTGGCTTTTTCTTCCACGGACCTCCTGGGAATGAGAAATGGTCCAGGCTTGTCACACCTGCCCTCGTTTTTGAAATGTGTCAGGGGTGAAGGCTGGTCCGCTGCCTGAAATCCTGCTGGGCTGATGTCTGCCTTCTCCCGAAGCCGCCGCAGCAGGGCCTCGTAGCCACGATCGCCTGTCTTACGGTCTTCACAGGATTGTACTGGGCAAGGGCATTTCCTCCCAGGGAACATGACTATAGCTTGGCTCCTGGGACGGGTGTGTGACCCACAAAGGGGCATCAGAATGCTGAGCGGCCTGATCTCCAGCCTGGGGGGCAGGGGCAGTCCCTGGAGACATACAAAGAAATTCCAAGTGACCGTGGGCACAGAGAGGGGGTCTGTGTCCAGCCCCTGCACAAACATCCTCTTTATTAAAACCGATCTGTGCCTCTGATTCCTCCTAAACCCGAATGTACTGTCCTGAGCACATCAGAGGCAGCCAGAAAGACAGATGCCAACAGCCTTCTTCAGAACTGTTGTCAGTTCTTCAAGGAAACTGCAATCGAAGAGGAGAGGCCCTCCCCGAGGTATCAGCTGATGGGGTCTTAGAGCAGCATGTGATTGAGGAGTAGGAATTGAGAAACCAAGCTCTAAAACTTGCCTTCCGTTCCCGGAAGTGTTAAGTAATTGGGGATCTGCTTATTTAGCAGGATTTCTGTGTCCTTTGACCTATAGAAAAACAAAGACCAGGGGTGTGCCTCGGTGGCTCAGTCGGTGAAGTGTCTGCCTTCAGCTCAGGAAGTGATCCCGGGATCCTGCGACAGAACCCTGTGTGGGGCCCCCGCTGAGCGGGGAGCCTGCTTCTCCCTCTGCCGCTCCCCACCCCCCAACTTGTGCACACACGCTTGCTTGTGCTCTCAAGTAAATAAAATCTTTTAAAAAAAATTAGGGGCGCCTGGGTGGCTCAGTCATTGGGTGTCTGCCTTCAGCTCAGGTCATGATCCCAGAGTCCCAGGGTCAGGCCCCGCACTGGGCTCCCTATTTGGCGGGAAGCCTGTTTCTCCCTCTCTTACTCCCCCTGTGTTCCCTCTCTAGCTATGTTGCTCTGTTGAATAAATAAATAAAATCTTAAAAGAAAAAAAAAAAAAGCAAAGACCGGAATTCATGCTGACCCTTTAAAAAAAATAGGAAATATTCACCCATGAATCTATAGTCTGTGAAAGGGGTTTAGTTAGTAAAGCCCTGATGATTTCATTAAGAGATGCATTTCTTTTCTTTTTTTTAAGATTTATTTATTTTGGAGAAAGAGCATGGGGTGGTAGGGGAGGGGCAGAGGCAGAGGGAGAGAACGTGAGTCGGACAAGGGCCTCGATCCCGTGACCCTGAGATCAGGACCGACAGCCAGAGGCTCTGCTTCCTGAGCCCCCGGGACGCCCCCTTGGGATGCGTTCCTGATACAAGTTTCCTTTTTATGTTTGACTGTTACTTTTCATAATGTATGATGTATTTGACCTATCTTAACCAGTTGGGGTGTTAGAGATGAGCACTCAATGAGAATAAATTCATGTAATGTTCAGAGGTGCGTGACTTACAGGAAGTAAAAGTGTCCCCTTTCTGCCCTCACGGCTGCGCAGAGCGTAGGAGGGCATCGGGTGTGACGTCCCTGCTCCTGGCGGCGGGGTCGGATCGGAGGGCAGATTCCCTCCGCCAACTTTGAAAGAAGGAAGTGGTCGTTCTATTTTTAAGTGACAGTATTTAGAGCACGTGACTCTTAACGTTAGCGTTGTGAATTCAAGCCCCCTGGTGGGCACGGAGTGGAGCCTACCTAAAATCTAAAAAAAAATTTTTTTTCTTTAATTAAAATGACAGTATTTCCAGCAAGCTGGAATACATTCTTGGTGGCCATTTAAACTCAGCATGAAGTTTTCGGTCCCTCCCTCCAGCGGCGGCTGGCGGCGTGCGGGACACTGGAGGTCGACGGTACTTGTTATCTGTCCCTTGAAGAAACATGCTGCCCCTCAGGGTCGAGGCTTTTTAACTGACTTGATGCTGAAACAGATGCTACAGAAGAGCACACGGTTCAATCCAGGTGCCCCGCGGACGGAGACGCGGGGCTCTGGGGGCCCACCCACCCCGGGGCGCTCGCGCTGGGGACCCCCCCGACCTGCCTGTCAGCCCTGCGGGACGCGCGCACCCTGTTCTGCCCTCGACCCCGGACGGCACTGTTTTGGGGCCGTCAACGTCCCGAGCGCCGCTTCATGGCCTGGCACCTGGCCTCATTCCTTTCTCTTTTCTTTCTTTTTACAGAGAAAGTTCACTTCAAATCGTGGATGGTACAGGTCAGTGCTCAGCTTCTTCCGGATGCTTTTCATTCCTCCGCTGCCCGCTACCTGGGCCGGATCTGGGACGCGGGGAAGGCTCTGCCCACCCCGCACCCCTGGGGCTTTCGGGACAGCGAACTGGCCAACGTGGGAGTGACCGGGCCAGGTCGGCGCCCGCCGCACATGGTCCCCGGTGACGGAGGTGGCCGGTGGCCTTTCCAGCCGCAGGCCCCACGTCCGTGTTTTGTATCGGAGACATTACACGCCGGCTGCAGGATTGACTACAGAACACGGGCACGTGCTTCCGCAAGAGGGCGATTTGCCCGGGAGCAGAGCCGCCCGCCGTGGCGTCCGAGGAGGGCCTGCACTTGGCACAGGGCTCTTCCCGGGGCTCTGGCCCTGCCGGCTGGCCGCAGGTCCCCGGACGCCGGGCACGGGCTTGGTCACTTCCTGACTTTCACAGCCAAGACCGGCCGCCGCGTCCCGCCTCCTGGGCTCCAGAGCCCCGGTGGGAGGAAAGCCTCCGTCCCTCCCTTAGGAGACAGACCGTCCCCTCCGCCGAGCTGCGTCTTGCTGCTGTGACTTGCGCCGATGTGTCTCGTTTTAGCACCAGAAGAAATACAGCCCCGAGGAGTACCACCACAGGCTGCAGACCTTTGTCACCAACTGGAGGAAGATAAACGCCCACAACGCTGGGAACCACACCTTTCAAAGTACCGTGGCCTTGCCCTTCCTCCAGGCTCCCCGCGGCCGCACAGGGATGAGTGCAGGCGCCCCAAGCGCCTAGGGCGGGGGACGGCCAGAGCCCCGGCCGGGGGCCGAGCTGAGCTGACCTCGGGTTCTGGCCCCACGGCTCTTCTCGGAGCCTCGGCGTAGTCGTAGCCCGCTGGCCGGGGGCCGAGGTTACAGGAGGCCCTGGGCCTGCCCCGACCCTGGACAGCGGGGTGGCAGGCCCCCTTCGGAAAGGGCGCTGCCCTAAGGCACACAACCTCCAGAAAGAGGCCTCAGAAATGACGGCCGTGGCAGGCACGTGGCCACTGTGGGCGCCGGGCGTAGGACAGGGAGGCGGCGCTTGCTTGAGTGTCACCGGTGCCCAGCGCTCTGCGGCCCTCGCGGTCAGAACGGCACTGCACGGAGAGGAGAACTCTCCCCCCGGGGCGGCCGTGGGGACTGGACGGGGCGCAGGTGGGAATTCACCGGTCACCTGTCCGTGCTCCTTGGGGACGCCCGCGGGGTCCACGCCACCTGCACCCACACCCCCCCGCAGCCCCACCGCGGGCACTCCTGGCGCCCGGAGAGCACTGACCTGGGTGTATTCCGTTCGATTCCACTTAAACCCTGTGAAGGCGCCAGTTGCCGCGGCCGGAAATAGGACACAGGGTAGCCGGGGTGCTTGGCTTTCTGTTTCTTTATGACTGTCTCATCGAGCGCCTTTCTCTCTTTGGGTTTTTTGTTTTTCCTTCTCTTTTTCAGTGGGGCGGAACCAGTTTTTAGACATGAGCTTCGCGGAAATAAAACGCAAGTATCTGTGGTCAGAGCCTCAGGTAGGTGTTGCTCCTTGTGAGATCTGGGTCTTCTCTCCCCTGGGACCTTGGGAATAGGTCCACAGTCCGCCCCACGTCCAGCCAGACCACACCCCGCCCAGCTGCAGGGGGGCCCCCGGTTCTCGGGTCAGGAGGCTCCCACGGCCCCTCGGTCCACGCCCCTGGCCTCAGCCACGTGTGCCCCCAACTTAGGGTGGCCCGAGAAAATACAGAAACAAAACAGTTTCAAAACCAAAAGTGAATTTCAGGTAGATAACCCGTAGCCTTTTAGGGTAAATCCGCCGTAAGGACCGTGCAGAGGGCGTGTTCATGCTCCCGTTACTCGGGGTTTATGTGACGTTAAATCGAACCGGGTGAATGTATTTTTTTCGTTAAATCTGGCTCCCTGGCCCTCAGCCCCCCGCCCGGGCCCCCGAGCATCCGGACCCAGCAGGCACTGATCTTAGAGCTAGTCTCTCTCACACTCTCCTGATGGTTCTGTTTAATTGCACATTTTTCTACCAAAACAGTGTTTCCCTGAAAGAATCGTGTTTGGTCTCCCCAGAATTGCTCCGCCACTAAAGGCAACTACCTTCGGGGGGCCGGCCCCTACCCGCCCTTCGTGGACTGGAGGAAGAAGGGAAAGTTCGTGTCACCGGTGAAGAACCAGGTGTGTGTATTCGCGGACCACACAGCAGGAAGGGGGACCCACAAGAGCCCCCAGCTGTGCTTTCCCCGTCATCCCTCCAGCTGCCTGCCTCCGAGAGGCGGGGAGGTTATTAGCCCCATACTCTGGAGGAAAAACTGCCCCCCTGTATCGGCCTGCAGCTCACCCGCACCCCCGGGCGCCGAGTCTGCACTGGCCCCTGGTCTCAGAGTCACCCGAAACGCCATAGTCTCTGTGCCCTTCAGATGGGACACAGTGTATGCCCCGTGTTCCGCACTCACAGCGCTGCAGACCAGGCAGCGGGCTGTGTTCCCGAGAGGCCGAGCCTGCCCCCAGCTGCCCCCTCTGCCCGCTGGGTCCGTCCCCTCCAAGTCAGAGTGCAGAGGCGTCTCCAGAAAGACACCATCCTTGCACCTCCTGAAACGCTGGCCTTCCCACTAGAAGTCTCCCCAGGAGACGTGTTCTCGTCCTTCAAGCCGGGGCCCCAGCGTCCTATCCTCCCAGGCTCGGGGTTCCTGGAGCCTGCGAGACAGCCGGATGCTTACACCAGCACCCGGGGGCCCGAGTCAGGCTCCCCTCCCAGCGTCAGGGGCAGAACAAAGCCGCCCTCTCCCCCAGCCCCCAGATGCAGTTTTTAGACCATCTAGGAATCCCAGGATGGTTTTGTTTATTTTTTAAGATTTTCTTCATCTGAGAGAGAATGCCAAACAGACTCGTGCTGAGTGGGGAGCCTGACTCGGGGCTCGATCTCACAACCCTGATCGGCCACTTAACTGGCCAGGCCCCCGGGCGTCCCGAGGGTCCCGACAGTTTAAAGCAGGGGGTCCTCAGGGTGGATGCCAGAACGTGCTCACTGCCGGGCAGGGAGGCACTGATGTCCGTCAGGAATGTTCTCGGGGCCATCAGGTGAGACTGGGTCGTCCAGGGGCGGGGGTGCTGGACGGAGACCGCCGCCCGGAGGCCTGTGGGGGGTCTCGCCGTGGCCGCCGTGTGCATGCAGACGTCAGCTCGGCAGCCCCTCGAGGGCTTCTCACGTCACAAAGGAGCAGTGAGGGGAAGGGGCTGGCCCGGCGTCCAGGCAGACAGGACACAGGGGACACCAGTGCCCACCGCTTGGCCCGTTCGGCCGCCTTCAGCCGGGCCCAGCCCACGCCTTGACTGGCCAGAGACCCTCATATAGGGTTGTCCCCATGCTGCCGAAGAGACCGGGGGGGGGGGGGGGGCCAGCAAGCCGAGAGGACTGATCTCCTGAGGGCAGGGAAGGGGTGGGTGGTGAGACTGGCGCGGGAGGCAGAACCCCGCAGGCAGGAAGAAGAGACAGGTGAGCCAACAGGACCACACCTGCGCCTGTAACAGGCCCCGGGCGGCAGGCACGCAGCCCTGTCTTCCAGATGAAGGAACGGACTTGGGAGGTGGGAGGTGACCCCCTGGCTCGCACAGCCCGCACGCGGCAGAGCCGTGCCCAGAACTGGGCGCCCAGCCCGCGAGTCTGGAGCCCGGCCCCCGCTGAGGCAGGAGGTGGGCCGGCGAGGGGGGGCGGGCCCCGCAGAGGCAGGTGTCGGGCCGGATGGAGGTCAGGGCTGCTGCTGGGCTCGAGGAGCCGTTATTTAACTGATAGCGCCGCGGGGGGAATGAGGGTGGGGGAGCGCGGGCAGAGAACGTTCTGGAAACAAAACCTGAGTGAGTCCTCCCGAGAAACCTCGGGGGGAAGAAGAGCCGACGTAAGATTCAGACGCAGAAGGAAAGCCAGCAACCCCCAGGGTGGGGTCCTGGGCGTGGTCAATGGGGCAGGGACAGGAGGGCGCTGGGAGGCAGGTCACCCCAGCTGGACCACGGAGGGTGCAGGGGGGCCGGCGTGGACGGGAGCCTGGGGCTGTGCCGGGCCGCGTCCGGTGCCCCCCTGACCCAGCCCCGACCCCCGCTTGTCTAGGGCGGCTGCGGCAGCTGCTGGACCTTCTCCACCACGGGGGCGCTGGAGTCGGCCATCGCCATCAAGAGTGGGAAGCTGCTGTCTTTGGTAAGCCGTCTGCCGGGGTCGCCTCCCGCGCCACAGCCTCACCCCGAGGCCTGACGCGGAGGGCCGGGTGCACCCGGGGGCTCCGCTAGGGCTGCAGGCCGGCCGTCAGGCGCCCCAGCCTCGTGGCCGCCAGCTTTCCTGCACAGGGACGGGGCCTGTTGAGGCAGTGGGGGCTCATTCCAGGTCCTCCAGTGGTCCTTGTTGGGTCCCCGGGCCTTCAGAGAGCAGAGCCCAGGAGGTGCGCCTCTAGGAGCTGCGCCCTGCCCCGCTGCCCCGAGAGAAGGGCTGGGGCCTCCACGTCCAGCCACTGAGCCCAGAGCAAGGGAAGGGGGTGGGCGAGGGCCGGGAGGGCAGGCAGAGCAGGGTCTCGCTGGGCCTGTCAGCCCAGGCACCTGACCTCCCACCCGTCGCAGGCCGCCCTGGCCGCGGGGCCCCTCGGGGGCTCGACCTCTTGACGCGGGGCCCTCGGGGCCCACGTGCACACCTGCAGGGACGGCTCAGCGCCCGGGGCCCGAGCCCCGCCCACCGCCTTTGTGTGTCCCTACAGGCCGAGCAGCAGCTGGTGGACTGCGCCCAGAACTTCAACAATCACGGCTGCCAAGGGTACGTCCCTGACCCGGGTGGGGCGGGGCTGCCGGAGCCCCTGTCCTGCCCAGGGATCACTTCTGTCCGGTCTTGCCACGGACCCGCGCCACCGCTGCCCCAAAGAGGACAGTCACTTCACATGGCTGGGGTCCCTCGGGCAGAGTGCGGCCACACCGTGGCCCCCGGCTCCGCCCGGCCTCCCTGGCGTCCCTCACTCTCACCACCAGGGCCCCCGGCCAGTCCACACACCGGTGTCTGGCTGGCCTTCTAAGCAGCCCGGCTGGGCCAGCCGCGAGGGGCCCTTCTATAAAGGCGAAGACGGGTTCGTGCCTGAAGGCTGTATCCTTACTGGACCTGCTTTCCTGGCTGGGGATTTATCCGCTCGTGTAGCTGAAGTCTGGGGGGGTGTCCTGGCCCGTGCATGCGTCCGGCCTGCCCCTCCTGGACCCAGCCCCTCTGGCCCGCTGTGTCCCAGTCCGGGAAGGGACGCCCTCTGGCTCGGCGAGCACCTGTCGCAGAGCTGGGCCAGCCGAGCGCGAGGACCTGGCTTGCCGGCTGGCCACACGGACTGGAGACAGCGTGCCGTGGGTCAGGGCGCCGGGTGCCAGGGAGCGGGAGGATTGGGGTGCCGGGAGCTGTGGCTGGACGGCCGTGCTTGGAGCCTGGCTTCTGCTGCGTGGCCTGGGCAAGTTGTTCAGCCTTTTTGAGCCCCCAGAAGTGAGGGCATCGGCCCCACGCGGGGGATGTGGGGGGTCGGCAGCCCTGTCTGTCGCGCGCCTGCCTGTCGAGGCCCAGCGGGGGCTCAGTGCTGGTGACTTCCTGCGGCTGGCCGGGTCCCTTCCACCCTCCTGACGAGGGGCCCGGCCTGGGGTCCATGAGACCGGTCGCGGACTCAGGGCATCTGTCCCAGGTGGGCGGAGCATGGTCCCGGGGCCAGGCAGGGGGAGCGGCTCAGTGAGCCCCTCCTGGCCCCCGGCGAGCTCCTGCCCCCCCAGCAGCAGCTCGGGGGGCCGGCCCGGGGGACAGCTGTGCCTGTGCTCCTTGCAGGGGCCTCCCGAGCCAGGCCTTCGAGTACATCCGGTACAACAAGGGCATCATGGGGGAAGACAGCTACCCCTACAAGGGCCAGGTAATCCCGGGGATCTGCGGCCTTCGGGGCTGCCCAGCACCGTCCGCCTCCGCCCTACCCCCCTTGACCTGCAGCCCGGCGCCTCCCACCGGGATGTCTACACTCACCTAGCTCACCGCTCCACCTCCCCGTTTGCCCGAGCCTACGCCCTCACCGGCCCCGCGGCCTCCACAGCCCGTGCGCTCACTCTCCCGCGGTCCACACTCTCGGGCGCCCCACCCTCTGTGCCCCGAGTCTGCCGCTGCCTCACCCCGGGCCACCCACGGCCCACTGAGGAGCTAGGCGGCCCCTGCGAGACCTGCTGGCCGCCAGCGGGCTGACCGCCCACACCCTCCGTTGAGTTCTGCCTGCCAGCCATCGGAGGCCCCACGCCTGTTCCTTCGGTCCGTCCACAATCCTGTCCCCTTCCTCCAGCTGCCCCGGGGCCGCCAAGTGGCCTCCCAGACCTCGCTCTGGCCCCTCACCTGCCTTGGGTCGCCCCTGAAAACCCGGGGCCCTGGCCGCACCGCTGCCGGCTCCCCAACAGCACACTGAGCCTCTCGCCGTCCCCAGCTTCTCGCCTGTCTCGGGAGCGCATCGTCTTGCCCCCGTGCGCCTGCCCCTGCACTGCCTGTGTGTGCACATGTCCTGCACCAAGATCGGCGCTCCCTTCCCCCACCGGGCACGCTCCTGTCCACTTGCGGCACTCACCGGGTCCCCTAGGCTCCGCGAGCCCCCCTCCGCAGGAGCTCCTTGAGAACAAGGATGCCTCTGAGCCCGCTTGAGTGGCCCCATGGCCCGGCCCCGCAGAGCTTCGGCTCCGTGGACGTCAGCGGACGGCCCAGGGGAGGCCTGAGGTCTCCGCCCGGGGCCGAGCCTCCCTGACCGGTGCCCGCACCCTCTACTGTCCTGAACAGGACGGGGACTGCAAGTTCCAGCCCGGCAAGGCCATTGCTTTCGTGAAGGATGTGGCCAACATCACCATCGTGAGTAGCGCGTTCCCGCGAGGAGGCCAGCATGCACTTCGGCCGGCCGCGGGCGTGGCAGGGCAGCCCCTCCTGGCGGCAGATCGCTGGGACGGGAAGGTCTTGGGTGATCGTGGCGTCCCGTCACGGCGGCGGGGGCAGGCGGGGGGGCGAGCACCAGGCCCTCGGGGACCCAGGCCTGGGTGAGGCCGGTCTTGTCCGTGTTCTCCTTCGTAAGATACAAGGAGTCCCCGTGTGGCGTGGCTGCACTCCGGGAGGCCGGCAGGGGACAGTGACCGATCTCCTGGCTTTGTGAGGGCAGGGGTGCTGGGGACAGGGCAGGGGGCATCCCAGGGGGGCCACAGCCAATGGGTGTGAGGACCGAACACCCTAAGGTGGGGTGTCCCTGGAAGAGAGGTCCCGCAGAGCAGACAGCAACGCAGGGGGAGGTCGGGGCAGCCAGGGTTTCGGGGAGGGACCGGTAGCCCCTACGAACCCCAGGGGAGCCTGGCCATTCTGCACAACCCCGGCCCTGCTGTGAGGAGGGCGGCCTGCCCCTGGCGGCTGTTGCGTCCGACACAGCCCTCCCGTCGTCTGGGCGCCAGGCCTGCCTCAGGGCAGAGGGCCGCCCGCAGGAGGGGCGCAGAGGTGACGGCCGCGTGTCCGCAGAACGACGAGGCGGCCATGGTGGAGGCCGTGGCGCTGTACAACCCCGTGAGCTTCGCCTTCGAGGTCACCAGCGACTTCATGATGTACAGGAAAGGCGTCTACTCCAGGTGAGCGGGACCCCGTGGCGACGGGCCGGGCCCCCACGCAGCTCGCGAGGCCGCCGCGGTGTGAGGGCGGGAGGCCGGGGAGCTGCCCTCCGGCAAGGGGCTGGGGCGTCCCCACCGAGCTTCTGAATGCTCGCTTCACCCTTGCCCCTGGCCACGTGCCCGTCCCCCACGAGCCAGGACTCTCCCGGGGAGCGTCCTCCGCGCCCCCGTGCTGCCCGAGACCCCGCCGCCCAGAAGCGCACGCTCACCGGTCACCCTCCACACGGAGCGCTCTCTGGCCGCGCCGCCCTCTGCTGCGCCGGCGTCCCCCGCCCCCCGGGTCCAGGGTCAGCTGGGCTGGGGGACCCCGGTGATGTGGGCCTTCTTCCTCTCAGCCCGTTTCCCGTTGGGCCCACCGCAGCCACACTGAGGGGCCTGCCCAGGACCCCCATCCCCGCTGGGCTGACCCCCAGGGGTGTCTCAGCCCTCCGTCGCCCCGCATGTTGGTGGTCTCTGCCAGGCCGCTCCCCGCCAGCCGCAGTTTCCCGGAGACGGGGTCTGGCACCGATGCAGCGGAGCGGGTTTCCCGCTTTATGTGCCTCCAGACCCCGCGCTGGGACCTCCCGCTTCGGAGCCTCAGGGACCTCGGGGGACAGGGCCAAGCCGTCTGGATGCAATCGTCCTGTGTGTTCCAACCTTGTTATTTTCTGTTTCCAGCACGTCGTGTCATAAAACTCCAGATAAAGTAAACCACGCGGTCCTGGCTGTCGGGTACGGAGAACAAAACGGCATACCCTACTGGATCGTGAAGAACTCTTGGGGTCCCCAGTGGGGGATGAAGGGGTAAGCGGCTTCTGGGCGCCGTGTGCGGGGTGGGCGGGGGGGTCTCCTCCCCCTCACATACATGGTGTCCGAGCCGGGATTCAGCCGGGACCCCCCCAACCCCGTGCAGCCCCAGGGGAGGAGCCTGAGGCTGACCGCCCACACCCCGAGAGGCCCCCACGCCAGCCTCTCCTGCCCTGGGCCCCACATCCCAATGGTACCATGTTGGGAACGGGGTCCGTTGTCCCAACATCTGCAGGCAGGAGGCAGCCCTGCGGGGACCGAGCCAGCGGCTGGGAGGGCGGGTGGGGGAGATCCAGGGGGCGCGGGGCTGGAACGGGGGCCCCAGTGCACGCCCTGAAGGGGCTCTGTCACGCCTGCCGTCAGACCGTGTCTGGAGGGAGGGTGGTTCAGTGATGATGAGGTCACTGGGTGCGGGCTGGCGGGGGCTGAGAAGGAGCCCCGGGAAATTGTGGGGACGGTGGGAGCAGACACAATGTGGCAGCCAGGGGGAGGGAGCTAGGCCAGCGGTTTCCTGGCGATAAAATGAGCCAGGTCCTTGCCCCCGGAGTCAGACCCGGGGAGCCGCGAGCCCTGCCGCGAGGGCGGTGGAGGAAGCCCGGCCAGGCCCCCGCTCTCTCCCTGCCAGGTACTTCCTCATCGAGCGCGGGAAGAACATGTGTGGCCTGGCGGCCTGCGCCTCCTACCCCATCCCCCTGGTGTGAGCGGCTGGCGGACGAGCCAGGGCAGCCACGGCCCTCGGGGGAAGTCCTGCCCGAGGAAGGGGGGCCCTCGGCCCTGAGCTGGGCCCGGAGGCCGTGAGAAACTGAGGAAGAAGACTCGTCCCCCGCCCCCAGCAGCACGCCGACCCCCGTCTTCCCCACAAGCCGTGTGCCTTGAACGTGCCTGTAACTACTCGAACCCGTGGCCGAGGACATTCTCGACTTCCCAGAGGGGCTGCTCCCCTACATGGGGAGTGCCTGTGACCGTCTTCCCTGTGATCTTATCCAGTAAACGTGGTGACCTCCTCGCCGGGCCAGGCCTGTGTGTGTGCTGAGCCCTCACGGACTCGGGCCCGGCCCCCGGGAGGGAGGTATCCGGGGGCTGCCTGACGGGGAGGCTGGTGTGGGCGCAGGTCATGTCCACCGCGGGAGGCACCCAGCAGGAGCCGCTGCACCCCGGGGTGGGGAGGAGGGAGCGTGCCAGGCGGGACGCAGTCAGGATTCAGGCCCAGACATCAGCCTGGAGGCCCGGGCTTGCCCGTGTGCTATCCCCACACACGGGCCGCCCTGCCAGGGCCGCCCGGCCCACCCTCACCAGACCCTCACCAGGCCCTCCGCTGACCCTCGGGCCAGCCCACGCCATCCCTTCCCTCCTGGGAACTCTGGGTCTCCGTTCACAAGGCTGGCCTGCCCTGCGGCGTCTGGGCTCCGGGAGCAGGGCCCGCGGGCCGAGCTGAGGCTCTTCTCTTTGTCCTAAAGTTCCCAGTTCCCTGAAGGTGAAGGCTCCCGAGTCATTCGGGCCTCCCGGACAGCTGAAGGCTTGAGAACACTTGGCGGAAAAAATGTGGTTTTGATAAGGTTCATTTGGAAATAACTGCATGGTTTTAATCTATGAGAAAATTCCAGTACATGAGCTGCTGCAACGACAAGACAGAGTTGGGAGACACACGTGCTCCCCCGCACGGCACAGCCCTAGAGCCGCGCTCCACGGCGCCCGAGGCGCATGCGACAGAGCGGCCGCGGAGCAGCGCCCCTGCTTACCACCCCCGGAAGGTCTGGCCGCCGCCGCCAGGGAGGAGCCAGGTGGAAGTCCGCGGACGGTACGGCGGCGTGGCTCCAACACCGGGAGGGTCTGGGAGAAACTCAGAGCTAATGAACAGTTCCGAAGGCGGCCGGTGACCAGACACAGAAAACACAGGACGTCAACAAAACCCAGAGGAGAGACATGTCCCATGAGGGCAACAGAGTCACCAGCAGCAACGTGACACGAGTCTGCACACCAAGAAAATGACTCCGTTATGAACTGCAAAGGCAGGGCTTGAATAAATTGAGCAACACACACCACCATATATATTTTTTTTATTTGATTTTTATTTTGATTTTTTTTTAAGGATTTTATTTATTTGACAGATCATGAGTAGAGCGGGAGGGAGAGTTCTGGAGAAAGACCCCCCACCGAGCAGGGAGCCTGAAGCGGGGCTCCATCCCAGACCCTGAGACCATGACCTGCGCGAAGGCAGAGGCTTAATGACTGAGCCCCCGGGCGCCCCGCACACCACATTCCTGAGTGGGAAGACCAACACAAAGAGGTTAAGTCTTACCCAAAACAAAAGCAGTTTTGGTACATTTCCAAACAAACTGTCTATGAAGTTGCTTGATACTTTTCTATTTGAGGGAGAACAAGGCCAAGAGAGTTAGGAAAATGTGATAAATAAGCTATGGGAAGGACGTCCGCACTGGGGGGTACAGCCCAGCGAGGGGCAGGGGGCCAGTGGCCCTGATCCACAGAATGAGAATTCAGGAGGGAAGTTAGGTGAGCAAATTCATCGTCATCACTCAATAAAAACTGGGCGACTATTTGGAGCAGCAATTTGACCTAAATCTTCACCCACTCTTTTTGAAATAGACTTTTACATTTTGTAAGCGTTCCAGATTTACAGAATTATGATGAAGACCGTAGAGTCTCCACGTACCTCACACGCACTTGTCTGTGACCGTCGTTTGCAGTATGCTGTAGTCATCAAAATTAATGAGCCCATAGAGAACGCTCTGCTAATCATATTCTCAGGAAGTCATTCTTTTTTAAATATGCTGAGGGGCGCCTGGGGGGCTCAGTGGGTTAAGGCCTCTGCCTTCGGCTCAGGTCATGATCTCAGGGTCCTGGGATTGAGGCCCACACTGGGCTCTCTGCTCAGCGGGGAGCCTGCTTCCTCCTCTCTCACTGCCTGCCTCTGCCTACTTGTGATCTCTGTCAAATAAATAAATCAAAAAAAAAAAAAGGAATCAGCAAGAAAAAACACTTAGGAAGAATTTAACAAAAGATGTATAAGATGTATACACTGCAAACTATAAAATGTTATCAAAGAAATTAATGGAACAGCATCCCACGTCCGTGGGTTGCGATTACTGTTGTAAGATGGCAGTGCTCCCCAAACTGATCTACAAACCCAATCCCTCCCAGAATCCCGGCTGGCCTCTCTGCAGAAGCAGACAAGCCTGGAGCTCGTATGGAGATGCTGGAGAGCCAGAGCAGCCCCGGGCATCTTGAAAAAGGAGAACGAAGATGGAGCGCGCACTTCCCCCTCACTACTCACTACAAAGCTACCGCGGCAGGGCGCCTGGGGGGCTCGGTTGGTCAAGCATCCACCTTCGGCTCAGGTCATGGTCTCAGGGTCCCGGGGTCGAGCCCCAGGCTCCCTGCTCAGCAGGAAGCCTGCTTCTCCCTCTCCCGGCTTGTGCTTTCTCTCTCAAATAAATAAGTAAATTTATATATATTTTAAAAAGAAAACAAAACACAGAACAGGGCGACAGGGATGGAGAGATGGTGGCGCACAGAAGGCAGACACAGCCCAAGGCCGGGAGGGGCCCTCCACTGGTGGGTGATTTTCAGGAAGGGCCCCAGACAATCCAATGCGGGAAGAATCACCTTTTCTTCTGAAGCACTGGCCCTGGGGCAGCTGGCCGTCCGCAGGCGGAGAATGAGGTTGGGCCCCTGCCTCACACCGCACACAAGAATCCACTCGAAATGCGCCCCGACGGAAGCGGATGCTATAAACTCACACGGAAGGGGCGAATCTGCAGGAGGCGGATGTAGCGGGCTTCTCAGATGCGACCCAAAACAGGCGGTGGTGACAGAAGCCACAAAAAAAAAAGGGGGCTTCATTAAAATTGGAAACGTTTGTGCTTCGAAGAACCCTGTGAAGAAAGGGCAAAGAGAACCTGCCAAATGAAGAAAGCCTTGCGGACTGAGTGCTCTGGCGCCGGTCCGGAAGAGACAGAGGGCGCATCTCAGTATACGGACACACAACAAACCAAATGTGAAACGGGGCAAAAGACTTCAGTGCACGTTCCTGCAGAGAAGGCATGCAAGTGGCCCGCGAGCACACGAGACCGTGACCGCCATCACCTGCCATTGGGGAGACGCACGGGGGTGCTAGAGGCCGCGGTCAGAGGTACGGGCAGCGGTGAGAGCCGGCGGGGATGAGCCGGGCTCAGGAGCCTCGCGGACGGGGCTGAAACCCGCGTGGCAGTCCCTTAAAAAGGCAAAAATGGTCTCACCGTGTGACCCAGCAATCCCACCCCTGCAACGATGGAGAACACGTCCACGCAGACAGGGTCCCCGCATATTCAGAGCACCACGTGGGAACAAGCCACGCGTCCACGCCCTGAAAGACACACAGGTCAGCGAGACGCGGTGTGCACGCGCAGCGGACTCCTGTTCCGTGTGAGGAGCCCTGGCACCTGCTGCAACACGGTCAGTTCCAGAAACCCTGCACTCCGCGAAAGGACCACGTACTATATAATTCCATCCACGGGACATGTCCCGGCCTGCACGCGCTGGCCACGTTCCCGAGACTTGGAATTTAAGGTGCCAAAGTGACGCCATTCCCAGGAAAATGGACAGGCAGGCCCGGCTTACTGGGTGAGCCCCCACGGTAAGTGCCCTGACACACCACGTCCACGCGCCCGTGCGGCCACCAGCCGAGCCCTGCTGGCCCCTGGAGGTGCGCTCTGGGCCAGGGAAACGTGCAGGGGGAGGCGCGGCCAGGAGCGGCCATCACCCGAACTCAAGGACAGCAGGCCGCGGCGTGGGTCTCGGGTCTGGCGGCTGCCGTCCCAGCTCGGCTGTGTCCCTGAGCACCTGGGACAGAAGGGAGCAGACACGGGCCCAGCGCTTCATCAGTGCTCCTGCACGCGGTGGCCCAGACACACCAGCACCCGGGGGCTCACCCTCGTCCTCACCTCGCAGGTGAGAGCACGACCCCAACGCCCACATAATACAATACGACAGCGCTGGGATTCAAACCTGGGTCCTGCTCTGAAGCCCCAAAATGGGAATGACACACCTCCCCCCCCCCCCCCGGGGTCACAGCAGCTCTGGGGCTGCGACTGTAAATCACCAGCACCGAATGCAGGGCGTGGTAACACAGGAGAGAACAGCTCGCTCTCCCCTCCCCTGTGACAACCTGTAATTTCAAGTTCGAGGTGCTTTTTTCCTTAGAGATGGTGCAGCATGGCTCAAGCGTTTCCAAATAGGGGTGCCGGAGGGCTCAGGTCATGACCTTGGAGTCCCGGGATCCAGCCCCACATCGGGCTCCCTGCTTAGCGGGGAGTCTGCTTCTCTTTCAGACCTTCCCTCCTCTCATGCTCTCTCTCATTCTCGCTCAAATAAATAAAATCTTTGGAAAAAGGGGCGTCTGGGGGGCTCAGCTGGTTAAGCGACTGCCTTCGGCTCAGGTCACGATCCCGGAGACCCAGGATCGAGTCCCACATCGGGCTCCCTGCTCTGCGGGAAGCCTGCTTCTCCCCCTCTCACTCCCCCTGCTTGTGTTCCCTCTCTGGCTGTGTTTCTCTCTGTCAAATAAATAAAATCTTTCAAAAAAAAAAAAATCTTTAGGAAAAAAAAAAGTTTCCAAATAAACCGGCTGCTCCTCCACAGGGGCTGGTGTCACAAAGAGCAGAGACGTGCCCTGCCCAGCGTCCCGGGGGCGGCATGGGGGGCGAGGGCCCACGCCCTGCTGCCCCAGGCACCCCCAGGCCTCCTCCTAACGCCCTCGGGACAGGGGTCGGGTCTGGAGATGAGTCTGGGGAAGGCACAAACACTGAGAACACAGCACAGGCTGCTGCGCTTCGGCTGCAGGACGAAATCCATGGCCGCCCTCTCCCTAGACCCCGAGGGCGCTGCGTTCCCGCCACAGGACCCCGAGGCCCGTCACCACACCGCTAATACGCTAACCCAGCTACCCCTAGAACTTCGCTCCTCGCACCTCATAAACTAAGACTTAAAGAAGGCAGCGTACTCCTCCGGTCGCGACAAAGACCCCAGGGTCCTCCTGGCGACATCAGGAAACCCCACACTAGGGTTCCCACCGTCAAGCGGAGCGCGAGCTCCGGCCCCCCCCGCCGCCACCACTGACCAATCTCAACTCCGGACGGAGTTTAAACTTTCCCTGATTGTCTTTAGCTCCAAACAGCAAAGAATGGGCAGCCGAGGCTCAGTCAACACCCGAGTGTGCACTGGAGCCTGCGCCTGTCCATCCACGGGGCCGGGGGAGGAGGTCAGGGCCGGAGGACCCCGGGGAGGGGGGCCAGGACTCTGCCCTCCGTGGGGTGCCAAGGGCAGCGGGCCAGCGGGCATGCGGCCCGGGAAGAGGCCGAGGCCGGCCCTCCCTTCCAGGAACCGGGTGGCCCCCGACACCCAGCTGCCGGGGTCACTGGAGGACCCCATGAGCAGGCCTCTGTCATGACCATCTCCATACGGGGAAACTGAGGAACAGACTGGCTTAGCGGCGTGTCCCAAATCACAAAAGCAGCAGGTTTGGAGTCTGGTCCCACGCTGTTCCCGGCCCTGCGGCTCGGCTGCGTCTCGGGGGAGTTCCGTTCCTTCCTAAGAGTTCTTCAAACCTTCCAAAGTCCTCACGAGTCACTGGGACGTGTCCAGCCCGGCCCCGGGGCAGCGGCTGCCTCCATCGGCCGGGCCTCATCCTGTGACTCGCCGGGACCCTGGCCAGTCCCGGCGGCGTCTGGAGGGCAGTATTCTCTCCCTGCGGCCCTCCGGAGAGGACTCGGGATCTCCCAGGAAGCAGTCTCACGCTGGGTGAGGGGTTCCGTCCAGGGCGCGAATACATGGAATTCCGGGGAACCCTGCGCGGCTCCCACGGCCTGCGCCCTGAAGCCCCCGTGGAGCAGGGACACGGTCTGCCTGGCGGTACCCTCCTGGGGGACGGTGAGCCCGAGCACGAGGGCAGGGACAGCCGGAGGGCGGGCCTGGGCGGTCCTGAAGCAGGCTCATGACAGGAAGAAGGGCCCCCGGAGGGGAAGGGAAGAGACCCTGGCGGCAGACCCCAGGCCAGATCGAAGGGCTCCTGGGGCAGCTCCCGCACCGGGAAGAGCCGAGCGAAGCCCCAAGGACTTGGGAACAGCGGGGGCATCGTTGTAGGGCATTCTGGGTGCCGGCACGACCCACTGCAGGGGTCCCAGGGACAGGCCCGGCCCCAGGCTCTGGCAAGACCTGTAGTTGCCACAACGGATCAGTGTCATGTCTGACTTTGAGGACTGACCTCTAGCACTCCTCGACGGCTGGGCAGGGTGGTCCCGAGGGGGCAACACTCCTCACTCAGCTGAAGGCGGGAGCAGGCATCTGCAACACGGAGTCAAAATGCAGGTCCCATGCTGGAGACACAGGGCCCACGACCCCACACACCAGAGACAGACCGGGCCCCCGCACCCCTTGGCCCTCCACACTGGAGACATAGAGCCCCAC
>PITA01028352.1:0-19489 GCA_004023965.1 Spilogale gracilis
AAAGCATAAATGAATGAAATATAAATTTAAAAAATAGAAAAGACTAATGAAACTAAGAACTGGTTCTTTGAAAGGATAAAAGAAATTGATAAACCTTCAATCAGACTGGGAAAAAAAGAGAAAGAAAGAAGAGAAGGGAGGAAGGAAGGGAGGGAGGGAGGGAGGGAGGGAGGAAGGAAGGAAGGAAGGAAGGAAGGAAAGAAGGAAGGAAAGAAGGGAGGGAAGGAAGGAGGGAGGGAGGGGCAAGGGTTGGGAAGGGAAAGGAAAGAAGAAAGAAAAGAGAGAGAGAGGGAGAGATGGCCCAAATAAATAAAGTTAGAAATGAAAGAGTAATTACAATTGATGCCACAGAAATACAAAATATCATTTAAAAACTACCAAAAACAGTTATTTGTAAACAAATTGGAGAATGTATAAATGGATAAATTCTTAAAAACATAAAATCTTCCAAGACTAAATCAGGAAGAAATAGAAATTGTGAATAGACCAATTACTAGTAATGGAATTGAATCAGTAATCAAAAAAACTCCCAAATAAAAGTCCAGGACCAGACAGCTACACAGGTAAATACTATCAAACATTTAAAAAGAGTTAATACCTATCCTTCTCAAACTATTCTAAGAAACTGGAAGAGGAAGGAATGCTTTCAAGTTCAGTTCATGAGGCCAGCTGAATCCTGATACCTAAACCAGATGAAGACCATACAAAAACAAAACAACACACACACACACACACACACACACACACACACACACACACTCACACCATAAGCATAGGCCAATATACCTGATGAACAGAGATGCAAAAATTCACCACAAAATATTAGCAAATGGAATTCAATAATACATCAAAAGGATCATACTCCATTATCGAGTGGTATTTGTCCCAGGGAAGCAAAGGGGGTTCAATATCTGCAAATCAATGAATGTGGTACTTTATTTTTACAAAATGAAGAACAATCATATGCTCATCTAAATAAAAGCAGAAAGAGCATTTGACAAAGTACAACATCCATTCATGATAAAATTCTCAAAATGTGGATATAGAGGGATTTCATACTATACCACAAAGCTACAGTAATCAAAGCAATCTGATACTGGAACAAAAACAGATACATAGATTAATGGAAGAGACTAGGAAGCACAGAAGTAAACTCATGCATATATGGTTAATTATTCTACAACACTGGAAGTAAAAATATACAATGGGAGAAATGATAATCTCATCAATAAATGGGGCTGGGAAAAGTGGACAGCTTCATTCAAAAGAATAAAATTAGACCACTTCCTTATACCATATCCAAAAATAAACTCAAAATGGATTAAAGGCTAAAATATAAGATCTGAAAACACAAAACTCCTAGAAGAAAACTTAGGCAGGGACACCTGGTGGCTCAGTGGGTTAAATATCTAACTCTTGACTTCAGCTCACATCATGATCTCAGGGTCATGAGCTAGAGCCCTATGTAGGGCTCCAATCTCAGGAGTTTGCCTGAGATTCTCTGTCTCCCTCCTCTCTGCCTCCCATCCCCACCCCACTCAGTTTCCAAATAAATAAAACATAAAAAAAAATCCAGTAAGCTCCATGACATTGGACTTAATGGTATTTTTGGATCTGTCTCTTCAAGGCAGGGACAACAAAAGCAAAAATAAACAGAACCACAAAAAAATAAAAAGCTTTTGCACGGTGAAAGAAACCATCAGCAAAATGAAAAGGAAACCTTCTCCCAAAATTAATGAGAGAAGATATTTGCAAATGATATATCTGATAATGGGTTAACATCCAAAAAAAAAAAAAATCTAAAGAACTCATAAAGGGAGTGCTTGGGTAGCTCAGTTGGTTAAACTTCAGACTCTTGGTTTCAGCTTAGGTCATGATCTCACAGTCATGGGATAGAAAGCCAAGTCAGGCCCCATGCTCAGTACAGAATCTGCTTCAGATTCTCATTCCCTCCACCTTGGCCCCCTCCTCTTCTCACTCATGCTTTCTTTCTAAAATAAATAAAATCTTAAAAAAAAAAAAGCTCCTTAAAGTCAATATAAAAAATCCAATTTTAAAAATGGGAAGAGGACCTGAATAGACATTTTCCCAATGACCTGTAGATAGTCAACTGGCACATGAAAAGATCCTCAATATCGCCAACCATCAAGGAAATGCAAATCAAAGATCACAATGAGATATTACCTCATACATGTCAAAATGGTCATTATCAAAAAGACAAGAAATAACAAATGTTGGTGAGGATATGGAGAATGAACAATAAATATATGGTGACCATTTCTTAATATACATAAATAGGAAATCATTATGTTGTACACCTGAAACTAACACAAAATTATATACCAGTCAATTGATACATACATACATACATACATACATACATACATACATACATACACATACATATATACTACTTGAAAATCCTTGGTTATTTCTTTGGGTAAATGCAGAAGTAAAACAACATTAGAACATTATTATCAGAGGTGATCATTATTCTAATTCAGAATAAAGCCACAATTACAGTATTCTTACTTCAAAGTTGATGGTATTTAATCAGCACTTTCAGAAGGCAATGTACAAATGTTTCACATTTTAATTTCAAACATCATAATGCTGTTTATTTACAACATGTCTCCATGGGATTGTGTCATTTTTTTAAACCATATTTTACAATCACTGTTAGGATTCCAATATTACAATAAAACTTTTGCAGTGATGGAGCACCTGGGTGGCTCAGTCATTAAGCATTTGCATTTGGTTCAGGTCATGATCCCAGAGTCCCGGGATCAAGGCCTACATTAGGCTCCCTGCTCAGTGGGAAGCCTCCTTCTCCCTCTCTCATTCCCTGCTTGTGTTCCCTCTCTTGCTGTTTTTCTCTCTGTCAAATAAATAAATAAAATCTTTACAAAAAAAAAAAAAAACCTTCTGCACTGTTAATATTCTCTGTCAATGTGCTATCTCAGCTCAGAGAAAATAGCAATGGTATAAGAAACTAGCATCAGAGGCCTTAACTTTGGTCTTGAAACACTTATTATGTAAAAAAGGCAAGGCTAATTATAAGCTATAGTTTCAGATTTGTATTATTTTACTCTGAGAAAATTTTCATTTTCATGCTAACAGCCTCTGACAAAAGCCATTTTTCTGCAACTAAAGATGATTTACTTTAACTGTAATTTCAATTCAAAGTGTATTGTTTTAGGTTTTGAGGACAAGATGGTAATGAGTAGGAGACATAAATTTTGTCTGGTCCCAGAAATTCAGCTAGATGGTTATCAAACCATTCTGAACACCTACAAACAACAGGAGATTGAAGAAAAGCAGCAATTCTACAAACAGAAAAGCAACCACTTTCTGGGAGTTCTCTTTTGATTTATTATATGTTTTTCTGGGGTCATTGTTACCCTTTTGGCATTTTTTCTCTCTTTCATCTCTTCTTCTCAGAACAAAATGACAAAACAGAAAAACTCACCCCCCAGAAAAGAATGAGAGGCAGTACCGACTGCCAGGGACCTAGTCAATATAGACACTAGTAAGACGTCAGAATTAGAGTTCAGAATGATGATTATAAAGACACTACTTGGACTTGAAAACAGCATAGAAGGTACTAGATAATACCTTTCTGGGGAAATAAAAGAATTAAAATCTAAGCAAGTTGAAATAAAAAAGGCTATGAATGAGGTGCAATAAAAAATGGAGGCTCTAACTGCTAGGATAAATGAGGCAGAAGAGAGACTTCGTAACACAGAAGACCAATGGTGGAGAATGAAGAAGCTGAGAAAACGAGAGATAAACAACTACTGGATAATGAAGGGAGAATTCGAGAAATAAGTGATACTGTAAGATGAAACAATTTTAGAATAACTAGGATGCCAGAAGAAGAGGAAAAAGTGGTAGAAGGTATATTGGAGCAAATTAAAATGGAGAACTTACTAATTTGGGGAACGAAACAAGGATCAAAATCCAGGAGGCACAGAGAACCCCCCTCAAAATCAATACAAATAGGTCCCCATCATTTAATAGTAAAATTCATAAGTCTCAGATACAAAGAGAAAATCCTGAAAGCAGCTCAGGACAAGAGGTCTGTAATCTATAATGGTAGAAATATTAGATTGGCAGCAGACCACAAAGATATGGCAGGCCAGAAAGGACTGGCATGATATATTCAGAGCACTGAGTGAGAAAATATGCAACCAAGAACACTATACAGCTAGGCTGTCACTATAAATAGAAGAAGAGTTAAAAAAAAACTTCCGGGACAAACAAAAACTAAAAGAATTTTCAAACACCAAATGAGTTATACAGGAAATATTGAAAGGGGTACTCTAAACAAAGAGAAAGCCTAAAAGTAACAGACCTGAAAGAAACAGAGACAATATACCACAACAGTCACCTTACAAGAAATACAATGGCACTAATTCATTCATACCTTTCAGTAATTAACCTGAATGTAAATGGGTTAAATGCTCCCATCGAAAGACACAGAGTAACAGAATGGATAAAAAAAACAAAAAGCAAGACCCATCAATATACTGTCTCCAAGAAACTCATTTTAGACCTAAAGACACCTCCAGGTTTAAATTGAGGTGGTGGAAAACAATTTACCATGCTAATGGACATCAAAAGAAAGCGGGGTGGCAAACCTTATATCAGATAAATTAGATTTTAAGCCAAAGACTATAATAGGAGATGAAGAAGGACACTATATCATACTTAAAGGGTCTGTCCTATAAGAAGATCTAACAGTTATAAATATCTATGCCCCTAATATGGGAGCAGCCAATTATATAAATCAATTAATAACTAAATCAAAGAAACACATCAACAATAATATAATAATAGTAGGGGACTTTAACACCCCCATCACTGAAATGGACAGATCATCTAAGCAAAAGATCAACAAGGAAATAAAGGTTTTAAATGACACATTGGACCAGATGGACATCACAGATATATTCAGAACATTCCATCCCAAAGCAACAGAATACACATTCTTCTCTAGTGCACATGAACATTCTCCAGAATAGATCACATCCTGGGTCACAAATCAGGTCTCAACCCATACCAAAAGATTGGAATCATTCCCTGTATATTTTCAGACCACAGCACTTTAAAATTAGAGCTCAACCACAAGAGGAAACTTGGAAGGAATTCAAATACACGGAGGCTAAAGAGCATCTTATTAGGGAATGAATGGGTCAATAAGGAAATTAAATAAGAATTAAATAAATTCATGGAAACAACGGAAAATGAAAACACAACTGTTCAAAATATTTGGGGTACAGCAAAGGCAGTCTTACCTAAGAGGAAAGCATATAGCAATACAAGCCTTTCTCAAGAAACAAGAAAGATCTCAAGTACACAACTTAACCCTTTACCTAAAGGAGCTGGAGAAAGAACAACAAAGAAAGCCTAAACCCAGCAGGAGAAGAGAAGTAATAAACATCAGAGCAGAAATCAATAAAATAGAAACCAAAAGAACAGTAGAACAGAGCAACAAAACTAGGAGCTGGTTCTTTGAAAGAATAAGATTGTTAAACCGCTGACCAGACTTAACAAAAAGAAAAGAAAAAGGACCCAAATTAATAAAATCATGAATGAAAGAGGAGAGATCACAACCAACACCAAAGAAATACAAACAATTAGAAGAACATATGAACAACTATACACCAAAATTTGACAATCTACAAGAAATGGGTGCATTCCTGGAAATATATAAACTACCAAAACTGAATGAGGAAGAAATAGAAAACCTGAGCAGACCCATAAACAGTAAGGAGATTGAAGAAGTCATCAAAAATCTTCCAACAAACAAGAGCCTAAGGATGACTTCCTGGAGAATTCTACCAAACATTTAAAGAAAATTTAATACCTATTATCCTGAAACTGTTCCAAAAAATAAACCTGGAAGGAAAACTTCCAAACTCATTTGATGGGACCAGCATTACCTTGATCCATCCCCAAACCAGATAAAGACCCCAACCAAAAGGGGAATTACAGACCAATATCCCTGATGAACATGGATGCAAAAATTCTCACCAAAATACTAGCCAATAGGATCCAACAGTACATTAAAATAATTATTCACCACAATCAAGTGAGATTTATTCCTGGGCTGCAAGTTTGGTTCAACATCTGCAAATCAATCAACGTACAACAGCACATTAATAAAAGAAAGAACAAGAACCATATGATACTCTCAATAGATGCAGAAAAAGCATTTGACAAAGTATAGCATCCTTTCTTGATCAAAAATCTTCACACTGTAGGGATAGAGGGTACATACCTCAATATCATAAAAGCCATCTATGAAAACCCACAGTGAATATCATTCTCAATGGGGGAAACTGAGAACTTTTCCCCTAAGGTCAAGAACATGGCAGGGCTGTCCACTATCACCAGTGCTATTCAACATAATACTAGAAGTCCTAGCCTCAGCAATCAGACAACAAAAAGAAATAAAAGTCATCAAAATCATCAAAGAAAAAGTCAAACCATCACTCTTTGCATATGATATGATACTTAATGTGGAAAACCTAAAAGACTCCACTCTAAAACTGTTAGAACTCATACAGGAATTCAGTAAAGTGTCAGGATATAAAATCAATGTTCAGAAATCAGTTGCATTTCTATACACCAACAAGAAGACAGAAGAAAGAGAAATTAAGGAGTTGATCCCATTTACAATTGCACTCTAAACCATAAGTTACCTAGGAATAAACCTAACCAAAGAAGCAAAGAATCTGTACTCAGAAAACTATAAAGTACTCATGAAAGAAATTGAGGAAGTCACAAAGAAATGGAAAAATGTTCTATGCTCATGGATTGGAAGAACAAATATTGTGAAAATGTCTATGATACCTAGAGCAATGTACATGTTTAATGTACTCCCTATTAAAATACTATCACTTTTTTCAAAGAAATGGAACAAATAATCCTAAAATTTATATGGAATCAGAAAAGACCCTGATTGGCCAGAGGAATGTTGAAAAAGAAAACCAAAGCTGGTGGCATCACAATTCTGCACTTCAAGCTCTATTACAAATCTATAATCATCAAGACAAAATGGTACTAGAATAAAAACAGACACATAGATCAATGGAATGGAACAGAGATCCCAGAAATAGACCCTCACCTCTATGGTCAACTCATCTTCTACAAAGCAGCAAAGAATGTAAAAAGACCGTCTCTTCATGAAATTGTATTGGGAAAATTAGACATCCACATGCAGAAGAATGAAACTGGACTATTTCCTTACACCACACACAAAAACAGGCTAAAAAATGTGTGAAAGACCTAAATGTGACACAGGAATCCATCAAAATGCTAGAGGAGAACACAGGCAGCAATCTCTTTGACCTCAGCCACAGCAACTTCTTGCTAGACATATCTCCACAGGCAAGGGAAAGAAAAACAAAAATGAAGTATTGGGAATTCGTCAAGATAAAAAGCTTTTGCACAGCAAAAGAAACAGTCAACAAAACCAAAAGACAACCAACAGAATGGGAGAAGATATTTGCAAATAACATACCAGATAAAAGGCTAGGGAGGGAAACGAAACAACAGAGACTTTGGACACAGAAACAAACTGAGGGACTTGGAGAGAGGGGGGTGGAGGGATGGGAGAGCCTGGTGGTGGCTACTGGGGACACCTAAAGCGTGGAGCACTGGGTGTGGGGAATGGGGAACGAATCTTGGAACACTGGAAAAAAAAATTTTAGTAACAATAAAAAAAAAGGCTAAGTATCCAAAATCTATAAGGAACTTATCAAACTCAACACCCAAAGAACAAAAATTCAACCAAGAAATGAACAGAAGACATAGACAGACATTTCTCCAAAGAAAACATCCAAATGGCCAACAGACACATAAAAAGTACTCACATCCCTCAGCATCAGGGAAATACAAATCCAATCCACAGTGATATATGACCCCACACCAGTCAGAATAGCTAAAATTAACCGTTCAGGGAATGATGGGTGTTAGTGAGGATTTGGAGAAAGGGGAACCCTCCTATACTGTTGGTGGGAATGCAAGCTGGTGCAGCTACTCTGGAAAACAGTATGGAGGTTCCTCAGAAAGTTGAAAATAGAGCTACCCTACAACCGGGCAACTGGACTCGTGTGTTTTTACCCTAAAGATAGAAAGGTAGTAATCTGAAGGGGAACGTGCATCCCAAAGTTTATAGCAGCAATGTTGACAATAGACAAACTATGGAAAGAATCTAGATATCCCTCAACAGATGTGTGGATAAAGAAAAGGTGAGAGAGATATATGGAATATTATGCAGCCATCAAAAATGAACCATTGCCATTTGCAACAATGTGGATGGAACTAGAGGGTATTATGCTAAGAGAAATAAGTCAACCAGAGAAAGACAATGATCATATGATCTAACTGATATGAAGAATTTGAGAAATAAGACAAAGGATCATAGAGGAAGGGAGAGGAAAATGAAACAAGAAGAAAACAGAGAGGAAGACAAAGTATAAGAGACTCTGTCTTGGGAACAAGCTAAGGGTTGCTGGAGTGGAGGGGGGGAGAGGAAGGATGGGGTGGCTGGGTGATGGACATTGGGGAGGGTATGTGTTATGGTGAGTGCTGTCAATTGTGTAAGACTGATGAATCACAGACCTATTCCCCTGAAACAATAATACATTATATGTTAATTTTAAAATGTTTGAAAAAAGTGTATTGTTTAATAAATTATTAATAGAATTACAAAATCATCAGATCATTACAAAATAAACCTAAATAGAAGTTCAAAACCAACATATGTTTATTGAATATATTTATTTTAGATAGTCAGTGTCTCTCATTGCTTTTAGTCTTTCAAGAGTTGACAAGTCCTTGAGGTCATGACAATAGCACAGGTCATTATATTGAATCACAGTCATCATGAATGTTTATTGAATGTTTGTTATAGGATTACTATTTTTGGCTTTGAGTATATCAAGAGGCATAGGACCAGGTCCCTGGCTGGACGTAGTTAAGTCTTATGTGGAGAGCAAGCATCTCAACTTCTCAAAGATGTCTAATATTACAATGCAACATACATTTGGTGCCAAATGAATGACACAGACAAGGGCTATTATAAGAGTTTGTTCATTGTAATCTGGGAGAATCAGAGTTTCTCACTGAAAATAGAGAAACAAATTATCTCTTGCTGATTTCCAATCATATTAGGACCTTACTTTTAGGTACTCTCCACATGGAACATTTTTTTACTTAGACTACATATTTAACTCTTGAGCTCTTTCAGTTTTCTGCTCAAATGTGACCTCAGAATAGCTTTCCTTGATTGCCATGATGAAAACAGACCTCTTCTCTACCACAGATATCTTTTCTCCCCTTTTACCTGAAATTCAGTTGTCTATTGCCTTTTTCATAATATAAGATTCATGAGAAGAGAAATCTTGCCTTATTATAGTTTGCTCGTTGCCTAAAACATTATCTGTCATAATATAGGTATTCAGTTAATATTCATTGAGTAAATGGGTCTTGTGAATCAAACAGAACTTATACAAGAGGACAGAGTAGCCATTCTAGGCAAGGAAAATGACTTGAAAAATAAGTGCAACCTAGAGAGGCCTTTCAATCATGGTCTATAGATGACTTTCTATACTTTGCCTGGAAATTTCAGTAAAACCTGGGATACTTATAATGTTGCTGATAGTGCAAATGATTGGGCTTGCCACTATTGTAACAATCCCCCATTTGTAGCCAGTGAGCCTTTTCCTGGGTCTTCCAATTATCCCTGAGAATACAGAATAAGACTCGTCAAAGAAGACTTGGTTAGATCCCTAGAAATAAAATCTTACAAGGGATAGAATAAAAGTGTTAATGAGATGTTAAAAGTTATTGGCTTATTTTTCAGGATTGCAATGAACTTTAAAAAAGAAAGACTAAAAATTGTGATGGAGATGAAAATGAAACCAAGATATAGTTTATTAAGGTTGATGAAAATTTCTTCTTCCAAAACCATATTTTGACAATTTACTCAGATTTATCCCCAACTACTGCTTGACAAGTAGGTATCTGACAATCTTCTCTTCCCCATCAGGCCTTAGTAGTTAAAATCTCACAAAACTGATGAAAAGCCACTGATGGAATTACAAACCCAACTGCTCTTAAGTATCAGCATCAGTGCTGCCCACTCTATGCCATGAGACCATCCCTGATCTAGTCTATTTGGGTTAGTAAGAGTCTGCATTTCTTCCTTTGGAATAGGAAGCAGACAGGATCTTCTCACTTAGTGTTCTGAATGGCTAAATCTCATCAAAGGCTGACTTATGATATAAAGAGCAGCCACCACAGAGGTGAGGCTACACACCAACATATTACAGCTTTCACAGAATTTTACTAAACACTATTTTAATAGTATTTTTATTAAGAAAATAATGTATACTGAATATAGAAAATTTCAAACTATAGAAACATAGAAGAAAAAAATTCCACCCAGAATACTTTCTATACCAACTTTTATGGGTATACAATTTTGCTTTTAAATCTATATTTAATGCAAAATATCAGTATATAAACATAATAGTAATAAAAAATTTTAATGATCACTCTTTGTTCCCTGCTCTAATAAATCTGCTAGTGAACTAATTTTTTCTAGTTCTGATCTCTATGCAAATGGCTACGGAGGTACAATTGTAGCATCAGTACAGCTTTTTAATGTTATTTTGTTATTTTTCATAGTAAGAAAAATCTGTTGCTGTATAAACACAGGGATGAAACCAATAAATCCTAATTATAATTTTGCTGCCCTGAAGAATCATCCTTAGAGCTCCAATTTTTAGTCTTTGATTTGGGAAAAATATTTTTTCAGTTTTTCTTAAGGTAAATCTTTACTGACGTGAACTTGGTGATTTCCCAGATCTGAATATACTCAGTCTAATGGCAAATATAATAATGGGGTTTGGTCTTTGTCTTAAATAGTTTCTTACCTTATCTCCATTTCTTTAATATCTTTTGGACATAGCAAGACTTCTTTTTCCTTCTGGGATTGATTTAAAGTGAATTAAAATCAGATATAAGTAAGGTTTGGATTTTTCTTTATATTTAATAAACTTTGTTTATATATCTTACATTCTTTTGTTACTTCTTATTTCAGAAAATGTGATTGTCTCCTTCTAAAATTGTTACTTCATTTCTGAGGCGTTACCATATCCCCATATTTTGACTGAATATAAATGCAAAGTATTTTCCTTAGAAATAATTTTTAAATGTTATAACTACATATTATTTAATAATGGAGTTTAGAACCAAGTACTCAGTGTACCATACAAAAGATCCTTAGAGAAGGACTGACTGAAATTCTCCATACATTTAGAATTTAAGGTTTATAAAATTAGAGATTTCTTTAAAAGGAAATAAAAATGTATTTTACATCTTATACATATGGTTTTTGCTGAAGCTGGTATCACTAACACTTTTTTTTAAGATGTTATTTATTCATTTGACAGAGAGCGAGATCACAAGTAGGCAGAAGAGAGGAGGAAGAAGGCTCCCTGTTGAGCAGAGGGCCTGATGCGGGCCTTGATCCCAGACCCTGAGATCATGACCTGAGCAGAGGTAGGTAGGCAGAGGCTTTAACCCACCGAGCCACCCAGGTGCCCTCACTAACACTTTTTATCTTGATAAAAACTGGAGATAAAAACTGGATAGGGGCGCCTGGGTGGCTCAGTTTGTTAAGCGACTGCCTTCGGCTCAGGTCATGATCCTGGAGACCCAGGATCGAGTCCCACATCGGGCTCCCTGCTTGGCAGGAGGTCTGCTTCTCCCTCTCTCACTCCCCCTGCTTGTGTTCCCTCTCTTGCTGTGTTTCTCTCTGTCAAATAAATAAAATCTTTTTAAAAAAAAAGAAAAAGAAAGAATATATATTATTAAAAAAATGGATAAAACACATAAAAATCCAGTTAAAACTGGATAAAAAATGTTTTAAAGACAGCTAATTGAAAGCATTAGAGAATAATGAGAATAGCCAGAAGTTGAGAAGCCATGATTCCAAGAGAAAGCAAGGCTGTATTTTCTCCAGAAGGCATTTGTATATTCAAGAGCAAAGATACTGAGTAGTAACTACATATTGCTCAAGAAAGTATCAGATTAGGGAGACAGAAAAATAAAGTGGAGTTTATGGCTAATGACAAGCAGAATTTGATGCCAATATCCCAGAGACAAAACTGTACAGAAGTGAAACTAATATTCTCATTTCATTTTCCCCCTTGAAGCAACTGCCAATTCCTCAGTTACACATGTGCCAGACAAGAATATAGAAATCAAGATGAGTTACTAAGATGCTATAATGCTAAGCTGAGATTTAGGCATTGCCAGGATTCTAGAGAGAAAATGTATAAGGCAAAACACCTATTGGTTGAGAGGACAATCTGTTTGTGACATCTGTCACCCTGTTGATTGCCAGGGTTCATTCAGCTGATCTGACTGTGTAGGGAGGTGTTCCCTTCCTTCCTCATTGCTCCATGTGTGTCCCACCAGAAACTGCGTGCCCAGTTGAAGAGGATGAACGTCTCTGAAAAGGAGGACTGTTCTTCAGTCAAGTGTGTACAAGTAGCTGCACTTCCCTCCTAGAACCCCTAAACAAGCTCTTAAAGTCCATTTATAGGAGTATGTAGGGCAGTCAATTTTACAGGACTCCAGACACTTCCAAATAAGGAGCTCCATGTGGCAGCCTGCCTTTCTTTAAAAAGAGAAGCGGGGGGGAGCACCTGTTTTTTTTCTGTCTACTCACAGCATACTTTGGAGGCCTAAATTTGTGGGGGGTTTTCCTGTCCCACACACAAACACACACCAAGAAATTTTCCCACTTTCTGGTGGATACCCATTTGCCATCCTACAAATTTAATTCTGACACTGTCTACCTGGAGATAGCATCAGATCACACAGGTTGAGGGCTCAGTTCCACAAGACTGCCTTCCCACTTAAAATGCCATTCAGAGGTCCAGTTTGTCACCTGGGCTTCAACCAGCTAGCTATAACTCAGAGGTTCTCATTACCCTGGTATTTGACAATATGCTAAAATAAAATAGCTCACAGAACTCAGGAAAATAGTTTGCTTACTAAGTTGTTGGTTTATTATAAAGGGATACTGTTCAGGAACAGCCTGATAAAAAAAAAAGATGTATAGGGCAAAGTAGTAGGAAGGGGGAGAGAGCTTCCATACTACCCTCCCAGAACTTCCATGTGTTCACCAACTGAGGAGCTGTGTGAACTTTGTAGTTCAGGGGCCTTCATGGGTGTCTCATTATATAGACATGATTGATTAAATTATTAGTTATTAAATACTAATTCAACATCCACTCCTTCTCACTCCCTGGAGATCATGGAATAGGGTTAAAAGATTCAAACCTCTAATCACATGGTTTGTTTCCCTAGCAACAGTCCCATTCTTATCCTTAGGGACTTTCCCATTCTTATCCTTAGGGACTTTCCAAAAGTTTTCTCATTAATATAAATCAAGATGTGGTCTAAAGAGGCTTGCTGTGAATAAAAACATGCAATTATCATTGTTATCCCTTAAGAAATCCCAAAGGGTTTTTAAGGGCTCTGTGTTTGAAATGAGGATGGAGACCAAATATATATTTCTTATGATATATCATAATATCTCTAAATTGAAGTTCAGGTCTCACAAATAGTATAGGTATTCCCCTAAGCACCCTAAGAATTTCAGGGATAAGGACAAACCAGAAATAGTTCAGATTTAATTGGATCAAAGTGATCTGCCCATGCTCTTTCTGTCCACTAGAAGATAAAAATCTCTCTAGAAGAATATGATCATAATTTGGAGTCTCCTCAGTTTTCTTTTTATACATAACAACTGCAATTCTAGTCACACACAAAAATTACCAAGCATGCTAAGAAACAGGACTAAATGACTAAAAACCAAGAGAAACAACAGACAACAGAAACAGAATATTCCAGATTCATTCATTAGGAGACTAAACTCCAAAACAACTATGACAATATATTTGAGAAGACAGATGAAGAGATGATATATTAGAATTTAAGTAAAATTTCAAAACTAAAAAATGAACTTTAATCTAGATGGGTTTAGTAGAACATTAGACACAGCAGAGGAGAGGATTGGTGAATAAGATACAACAGAAAATCTCTAGGCTGAAGCTTAAAGAGCAAAAGCCAGAAAATGCAGGAAAGCGCAAAAGTGAAAGTACCTAACATATATGTAATTGGATTCTCAGAAGGAAAAGAGAGAGAGAATGGGCCATAAATCTTTTTTTTAAAATATTTTACGTTTTTGAGAGATGGAGTGTGAGCATGAGCAGAGAAGGGAAAGGGAGAAGGCGACTCTGAGCTGAGCACCGAGCCCAACACAGGGCTCGATTCCAGGGCTCAAACCTCATGACCAGAACCAAGACCAAGAGTCAGGCACTTAACAGACTGAGCCACCCAGACACCACATAAATGTTATTTAAAGAGATCATAACTACAAGTTTTCCAAAGTGGCATTCACACACACACACACACACACACACACACACACACACACACACACCAAGCCACAGGTTGAAGAAGATATTCAAACCCAAAGTATATTTAGAAGATGAATGAGGAAGAAAGGGGAAGAGGAGGAGAGAGGGAGGGGGGAAGAGAAGAAACTGCTGTTGCCACT
This sequence comes from Spilogale gracilis, assembly GCA_004023965.1. Classification (NCBI taxonomy): domain Eukaryota; kingdom Metazoa; phylum Chordata; class Mammalia; order Carnivora; family Mephitidae; genus Spilogale; species Spilogale gracilis. Next base: position 14,651 of record PITA01028352.1, read on the forward strand.
CTCAAGTACATTATAAAAGTACTGATGGAAAAATGATGCATCTTAAAGTGTTATAGGATTTTAAAAAGCTATTTTATACAATGAAACAAAGCAATTTTATACAAGAAACACTGAAAACCAGACAATAATGAATTAAGATGTTTAAATATTGAAAGATAGGAGCACCTGGGTGGCTCAGTTGGTAAAGCAACTGCCTTTGGCTCAGGTCATGATCCCGGAGACCCGGGATCGAGTCCCACATTGGGCTTCCTGCTCGGCGGGAGGCCTGCTTCTCCCTCTCTCACTCCCCTTGCTTGTGTTCCCTCTCTTGCTGTGTTTCTCTCTGTCAAATAAATAAAAATTTTTTAAAAAAAATAAATAAATCAATATTGAAAGATAGTAACTACCAATTCAGAATTCCATTTCCAGTTAACATATCCTCTAAAACTGAAGATTAATCAATGTCTCTGAGACAAATATAAACTGAATTTATTGTCTATAGGACCTCAGTTACTAAAGAAAGTTTTTTTTAGACAGAAGAAAAATGTTCCAATTGGATCACTCTTCATGCAGGAAAGAATAAAGAGCACCCACAGGGGAAAACAAAGTACAGGTGACCCTGGAACAATGGGTGATTAGGGGCACTGATCCCTACACAGTCAAAAATCCTCATGTAACATTTGACTCCTCCAAAGCTTAACTAATAACTTATTTTTGACCAGAAGTTTTTCCCAAAACATAAACAATTAACACATATTTAGTATGCTATATGTACTATATACTGTATTATTATAATACAGTAAATTAGAAAAAAGGAAATATGAAGAAAATCACAAGAAAGAAAATTCATAAACAGTTCTAGACTGTATTTATTGAGAAGAATCCACATGTGAATGGACCCATATAGTTCCAACCCATGTTGTTCAAGCATAGACCCATTTTGATAATAAAATAAATATAATTCAAAATATAATATAAATACAATAAAAATGCAGAGTTTATTGAGTTAAAAATGTTGTAAGATTCTCACATGATTCAGAAAGTGGTAAAAATACTAGCTAAATACAAAATAATTAGTCAGGATCTATGTTATCTCCAGGTTAACTGCCTAAGATTTTAAGAGGAGGACATAGTACCATAAAGCCAATACAGCACTGGTGTGGTACATAAACAATGAATTTTGGAACACTGAAAAAATAAAAATGAATTTTAAAAACCACTTCCGAAGAGGGAAAAAAAGAGGAACAAAGCAGAGAGGACAAATATAAAACACATAAAAATATGATGGATTTAAATTGTAAATATATTAGTAGTTAAATTAAATAGCAGTAACCTTCATTTTCTAGCTGAAAAGCAAGGACTGGAAGCTCAGATTATAAGTATAAAACAAAAGAAACAAAAAACAACTATTTTCTAAATTTAAAGGAATCATCTTAAATGTAAGAACACAGAAATGTTGAAATTAAAAATATATTAAAAATTATATGCAAACACTAACCTAAATATGTTTGGCATAACTACATTAATATAAATAGACTTTCAGAAAAGGAATATTACTAGTGTTAGAGAGAGATGCAATAATTAACAAAAAAGCCCATTTCAAGGGAGATATAACAGTCCTCAACTTGGGTACATCTAATAACAAAGCCTTTGTTAAACTGTAGGAGGAACAGACAAATACATAATCCTACTGGGGTATTTCCTATACCTGTCTCAATAAGTGATAGAACAAACAGATCTTTTTGACCTATGTAGAATACTACTCTCCACATTGGCAGAATACATTTTCTTTTCAGTCACATGTGAAAGGCTGACCAAAGCAGACCATATGCTCTGCCACAAAGAAATTGTCAACAACTTTCAAAGAGTGGGAATAATGCAGAGTATATTATCTGACCATAGTATTATTCTAGAAATCAGTATCAAAAGTAAACATAAACGGGGTGCCTGGGTGGCTCAGTTGGTTAAGTGACTGCCTTTGCTCAGGTCATGCTCCCGGAGTCTGAGGATTGAGCCCCACATCGGGCTTGCTGCTCGGCGGGAGGCTTGCTTCTCCCTCCCTCAGTCCCTCTGCTTGTGTTCCTTCTCTGGCTGTGTTTCTCTCTGTCAAATAAATAAATAAAATATTTTTTTTTAAAAAAGTAAACATAAGGACTTCCAGTTTCTGGTCCAACATGTAAAGAGCCTGGAAATCATCATTCTTACTCCGACCTGGCAACCAGAAAAATCTGAATAAACCGAAAATCAACTCTTCTTAGATGCATCAGAGAATTGAAATCACAGGGCAAACTGCTCTGAAAATGGGAGACAGGAATACAGAGAATCACAGCCTATTGGGAGCAGAGGACACTGCTGAAACCAACAAGAATAAATCACAGGGCAAATGGCTAATTGTTGAAGACTGAGTGTGAACTAGCTTGAGAAATGAATGTTACTGGGGCTCCAGCATAAGGGAGCCCCCCACCCCGTGAATTTTGTGAGATTTATCTCCAAGTCCTACCTGGTTCTCAGGGTAAAGGTAAGAGAAAAATCCTTTTGTACTTAAGACGCAAGAAGGTTTAACCATGAAAGAGTGGATTAATAAACTAGACTTCATTGCAATTGAGATTTTGTGTTTATTATAAAATCATTGGCTTGTGGGATATCTGGCTACAATGACATGAATCCTTTTTGTGGAATGAACCCTCTCTATAAAACCAAAGTACAGAATATGATAAATTTTACTACTTCAATTTTTGGTTCTGAAAATTAAGCAAATCTGAAACTAGGTTATAGTGGTGGTGTCTGAATAAATTCACACAAACCATACACTTAAAGTGGATGAATTTAATGGCATGTAAGCTACACCTCAAGAAAACTTTTTTAAAAAGACATATTAAGAGAACAAAAAGGGAAGCCACAATCTGGGATACATTTTATTTGAACTACATGTATAAGACAAAGGACTCATGGGCTGCCTGGGTGGCAAATTAAGCATCTGACTTCAGTTCAGCTCATGATCTCAAGGTCCTGGAATTGAGTCCCACATAGGGATCTCCGCTCAGCAGGAAGTCTGCTTGTTCATCTCCCTTTCCCTCTTCCCTACCACTCCCTCTATTTGTGCTCTATCTCTAAATAAATTTTTTTAAAAAAGATAAGGAACACCTATTCATATTATATAAAGAACTTCTATAAATAAGAAAAAGAAGTAATATAAGCAAAAGAGAAAAACACACCCCTCATAAATGAGGATATTAAAATAACCAAAAGCACATGAAAAATGGTCAACATCATTTTTAGATGCTCAACGTCAAATTTTTAGAAATCTAAAAAAATAGAACCACAAAGAGATACCACTACAATCAGAGAAGAATGACTAAGATGAAAATAAATAAGTGAAAACCTAAATTATAAGATTTGGGCAAGAATGTGAAAAAAATAATGAACCTCTCATTCAGTTTGCTTGTAGGAATGTAAATTGACATAACTCTTTTAGAAAACTGATTTGCAAGATCTACCAAAGCTAAGAATAGACCTGCTCTTCAATCTATCAAGTCCATTCTAGTAATACACACAATATGGTTGTATACACATGTATACCAAAATATATATACAGGAATGTTCAACAGTTTTATTCATAATAGCTCTGAACTTATCAATAAGAGAGGGATGGGGGGGACTGAAAATGGCGGAAGGCCAGGTGACCGCATTTCGGGGAGTTCCCTGAAGTGAACTCAATTCCAGCAAAACAAAACAAAACAAAACAAAAACAAAACAAAAAAAACCCCACTACAGGACCACTGTGAGCACCCATGAAATCAGCCTGAAATGTGATATTGCACGCTTCTGGATCACCACGGGAGACAAAGACCATCAGCAAAAAGGTAGAAACAAGTGAGAGCGACCAGAGTCTTACCCCCAGAGACAGGGGCAGGGGGGAGGAAGCCCGCAGAGCTGAACCATTGAAAGCAAATACCCCAACACGAAAGTGCTCTGTGAGTGGGGAATAACAGCAGATTACGATCTGATTTGGGGCAAGACAGAACTGGGAACACAGCAGAGCCCACAGCAAGGCAAGGAGACTTTTTTCTTTTCTTGCTGCCACCACTGCAGCCACTGCACTGCTGCTGCCGCCAGTGGAGCAGGGAGTGGAGAGACGGGGACCCGCAGGGACAGAGAGTGCCCTGTGAGGTGCAAAATCTGTTTTTCCTCCACAGCTGCAGGAAGACAGGAGTCTGCAGGGAGAGGAAGTGCCCCGCAGCTCCAGGGAAGTTAGAGGAGCTGGGGTGCAGAGTCTATCCCCCCGCTGCTTAAGTCAGAGAAGCAGGGCTTCACGGCACGGGGGATCTCAGCGAGAGCAGCGGGCCTTAAGTATATTTTTCTGCTGCTGCCTTTCCCGCTTCTCTTCACCCCGTGGGCCAGGTTCGGACTCCCCAGGGAAGGTGATTTTACAGACTTGCATGGGACCAGAGAGGCCGTGGGCCCTGGGGCACAGAGAGGGTCAAGCAATCCAAAAGGAGTTGTGGTTTTGAGGTGCGACAAGCGGGGGTATGGGCAGAAATCAATTCAGCCTCTGTGCGTGCCAGGTTGTGACAGGCTGCCAACCGTGAGGTGGGAAAGAGCCCCTCTCTGTGTAAAGGCTCTCTCTGGGAAGGAGATCTGGGCGCAGACATCTTGCTCCGACCTGACTTCCTCAGTAGCTGAAAAAGGACGTAAAAGAACAACGCTCTGCCAACAGAGAATTGTAACCTGATAATCTGGTTACCATTGTGACCAGCCTCTAGCAAGGGAGCGGAGAGAAGCAGCCCAGGTAAAAGGACTGAAACAGCGCGGCAGGCCCCGCCCCCAGAAAGCAAGCCAGAAGCTCAGGAGGACAACACT